>CAUYRT010006020.1:0-113586 GCA_963574885.1 Lepilemur ruficaudatus | reverse complement strand
AGAGTGTGTGTGCATGTGTGCATGCATGAGTGTGTGTGCATGAGAGTGTGTGTGTGAGTATGAGAGTGTGTGTGCATGTGTGCATGCATGAGTGTGTGTGCATGAGAGTGTGTGTGTGAGTATGAGAGTGTGTGTGCATGTGTGCATGCATGAGTGTGTGCATGAGAGTGTGTGCACGAGAGTGTGTGTATGCGAGTGTGAGTGTGTGTGCATGAGAGTGTGTGTACACGAGAGTGTGTGTGCGAGTGTGAGAGTGTGTGTGCACAGGAGTGTGTATGTGAGTGTGAGAGTGTGTGTGCATGAGTATGAGAGTGTGTGCGTGTGTGTGTGCATATATATGTGCTTGCTGGACTTGGCAGTGCGGGAGGCCTGACTCCCAGGCCCTATGCATGAGTTCAGGTGAGAAGGCTTTGAAGCTTCTATCTATATCCAGAAGGATGGTCCACAAACAGACCCACACAAAGGGCTATTTTTAAAATTTGTTTTGTGTTAACACGTAAACACCACAAGTAGTTTATGTGGACAAGGTGACTCCAGGGAGGGCCTGTGGGGCATGGGGAAACGAGACACAGGAAAGAAGAAGCCAAGGCAGGGTTCATTCATGACCAAGCCACTGCTTTGGGCACCTGAGGCTCAATCCCACAGGGGACTTTTGGGAGCTGGTGTAGAATCTGCCTCCGAGTTGTTCCACGTGAGGGACAGGGGAGCCGGGGAACATACGCAGCAGCCCCCCTTGGCACTGGCTGAGTGCTGTGACAAGGGCATCAACTCCCCAGTACCCCTTGCCACACACACTCCAGCAATCAAAGAGAGAAAACGACTAACCCTGAGTAGCCACCAGCTCCCTAAAGAGCCTCGAAAACCCTTTGGGGTGGAGAGGCCCCGGGCATCAGTGCCAAGGACAGTCCAGAGGAGAGATGGATGAGACTGAACGCTGCCCCCAGGCCCAGGATACAGATGTGCCAGTGGTGGGGAAGAGTTATTTCCATGTGCTCTGAGGGAAGGGAGGGCATATACTATAGCAAGAGGGGTTGAGGTTAGATCTTACAAAGAACTTCCTGGTGACACCAGTGAAAAAAACATGTCAAAGACATCTAGAGCTGCTTCCAGCCATGCAGCTTGATTGGCAGCCACACAAAAAATGCTAGAGCAGAAAAATATGCAGCAGCAATGAGGAGTCCCTGCAGCCGGGGCCCGCCCGCAAGCTCTCCTGTATCTCTGGGGCGTAGGGAGCGCCGGGAGGACAGATGGGAGGGCAGGTGGAGAGTGCGTGAGGAGGGCTCTGCGCAGCCCCACCCTTGGTTGTTCCAATGGCAGGAGAAGCACTGCTGTGCAGCCTGAGGTTGGGTGGGAGAAGCAGGAGGAGGCCCTGCCTGGTGTGGTTCGGGGCATCTCTTGTGCAGCCAAGTCCTGGACGCACTAAGGCCTCAGGCTGCCTGGCCCCCAACTCCCTGAGCCCCTGCTCCTCGTCTATAAAAAAGGTGGGGGGAGGGTGGGGGCTGTACCAGATGACCTTGAGGTCCCTTCCAGGCCTGACCTTCTGCCACTATCCTCTGTAGAAGCCACCCCTATGGCCCCTGGGTTCTCCTCAACGCACCCATCCACAAGCACTGACTGAGCACTCAGCCCGTGCCCGGCACCACGTGGGGAGAAAGAAACAAAGTAACACACGGGCCCTGTCCTCTAGGAGGGGCCAGGCGGGGGCTAAGAGTTTACTCACTGAGCACACACCTTTCCTCTTCCCCGTGACCCCGTAAGGCAGGTGTCACACCAGCACCTCCATTGCACGGAGGAGGGAACCAGGGCTGAGAGGAAAAGCAACCTGCCCAAAGCCTCCCAGTGGCAGGGCTTGGACCTGACCCCATGCTGTTCACCATGACGCTGCTCCTCCTCTGTGAAATAGGCAGGGACTCTCCAAGGACAGCTCCTGTGTTCTAGGAGATGAGCCGTGACAGCAGCCATCACTCAGGAAGGCTTCATGGAGGAGGAGGCTGGGCCCTGGGCTTCCGGGGCAGGCAGAACACGGAGGCCGGTGGGAAGGCAACCTGAGGGAACTCGCTCCCCGGGTATGCTGGAGAGTGGCTGCTCCAGCCCGTGAGGTGTCCCCTTAGTGCAGGCCAGGGGGCCTCAGCCTGGCTCCCAGGGAGGAACAGAAGCTTCCCGGCACCCAATAGGGCAAGAATCCTCCTCTTCACTGACCCAGCTCCCAAACAGGAATCCACCCACTCCTGAGGGACTTATGCCCAGGCCAGGTCTATAGCATCCCTGCCTCTCCCCAGACCCATCTGGGCCGTCAGAAGATGGAGCTGGTTCAGGGTGAGACAGCTTCCCCTAGCTTCCTGGGCCAGTGGCTAGGGAGCAAGACCACTTATGAGTTTAACAGTTAACACTTGTGTATAGCAGAGACCATGAGCCAGGCACAGTCTTAAGAGTTTTAACTTAAGCCTTCCAACATCCCTATGAGGTAGGTGCTGTTATTATGCCCATTTTATAGATGGAGAAACAGAGGTGTAGTGAGGCTAAATGACCTGCTAGGGGTCACATCACACAGCTAATAAGAGGCAGAGCCCAGTGTTGGATGCAGTCTGCTCTTTCCACTCTGCTCTGCTGCTTCCAAACAGAGGTTCCTGAGCTCCGGCCATAGCCGCCCCTCCCTCTGTCTGGGACACCTCCCCAGGTTCAGGATCTTAGCCTTGCCCCTCCTCTTCACCTGCGGCTCTGCCCTGCCATGACAGCCCTCCCTAGACACCCCAGCCAGTCCCTGTCACTAGAAAGGCCCACCACCCACTAGAAAGGCTGGCCCAGAGGGCCCCAGTTTCTCTGCCCCACCCCTGCACCCACATGTGCCCATCCCCCCTCCCCCAACCGAGCACCGTTGCCTTTTGTTCACAGTGATGGCTCCTACGCCCAGGCCAGTGGGGGCATGGAGGACTCCATGGTGGCAGCGGCGGTGGTGGCAGCCAGCAGACCCAGTATCCATGCCCTGAAGGCTCAAGACCTGGAGCTGCAGGAGGAGGAGGAGCAGCCGGGGGCAGGGGGTGCCTCCCTGAGGGCTGGCCCCCCCCATGTGGCCTCCCCCAGCTGGCAGCAGCCTGCCCTGGCGACAGCGCTCTGCTCCCACACCCCTGCTGCCTCTGATTACGAACTCTCCCTTGACCTAAAGAATAAACAGGTACCCAGGGCCTCCAAGGGGGTTGGCGAGGGTGGTGAAGAGGCCCTGCCTTTGGGAGCTGGCCAGGGTACCAGGTATCTCCCCATCTGGGCCCACCTCTGCTGCAGGCACACCTCTTTTGCCACAGTTCTCTCAAATTGAGGACCTAAGCTGCCCTTCCCTATAATCCAGTTCCAGTGGGAACCAGCCACAGGCCACTGCCTAACTCCCATTCATGGCCTTCTCGTGACAGGGCACATGCCCTTGCAATGCCAGGCCCTCAGGCAGTGTATCCACGGTCCCTGCTCTTCTTGCAATACACAGGAAGCCTAAGCTGCCCCCCACCAGGGCCCTGGGCAGGTAGCCCATTGTTCTCCAGGGAAGTCCCACCTGCACTCGCTGCTTAGAAGACAGAGCCCAGCCACATGCCTGCCCAAGGGGCAAGCCTGAGCCCTAGGCTCGCACAGCCTGAGATGAGGGACAAGGACAGTGGTCTCCTGGAGGTAACCTGAGGATTCCCAAGATCAGTCTGATTGGGGGAGTGTGAAGCTCCCCTGCTAGGGAACAAACACGTGGAGAGGCTCTAGGCCTCCATCTTCCCTTCTGTGAAGCACAGGGAGACAGGGCACAGTCATGGGCCCCCGTTGAGCGCCCAGAGAGGCAATGCCTCAGTTTGTCTAGGTGGACAGTTAAGAGACCCAAAGGAAGGCCTTTGAGTGTGTGTGTCTGTGTGCGTGTGTGCACTTAGAGAAAGACTTGATGACGTGGCGCTGTCAAGAGAGAGCTTCGAACCTGGAGACATGGACATGAGATCCAATCATTGTTCTTCTTCTAATTAACCCTGTGGCTTTGGGAGTATCAGTTAAGCCTCTGGGCACTGGTTTTCTCATCAGCAAAAATGAGAATTAGACCTTGAATCATCGCCAAGTTTCCTCCTGGCTCCAAAATGTGCAGGTTCTGAAGAACCACTCTTCAGCCAGCAGATGAGGTGCGTCTTACGAAAGGAAGCCGATCGGAAGCCACTAAGACTGACACAAGCCGAACTAACCTTGCTTTTCTCTTTGGGCACTGATGCCAAGCTGTTACCCTGGGTTGGGGCCAGCTGTAGGCAGTGCATCTGGCTCTCAGTAAAGTATATTCAACCAAATCTCCAAGATATCTATACAGACAAGACAGGAATATGTGGATTGGATGACAGTACAGTCAGGTGGGTTGTTCTCAAACAGAATTATCAAAAAAATAAAATTGGTAAGTGCCAATTCCTGTGGAGGTGAGTGGTACTCTGTCCTTGGTCCTGTCCAGGTCAAGCACTTTGACCAGGCACAGAATAAAGGCATAAAAGTTACATTTACTAGACTTTCTGTTGACATAAAGCTGAAAGAGAACAGCTAATACCTCAATAATGGAATCCAAGATTTTTAAAAAATCTCATCAGGACAGAAACATGGTTTAAATGAAAAAAAGAAGTCAAATGAAATAGGAAGACAGGCTGAGCGCGGTGGCTCATGCCTGTAATCCTAGCACTCTGGGAGGCGGAGGCAGGCAGATCGCTCAAGGTCAGAAGTTCAAGACCAGCCTGAACAAGAGCAAGACCCCGCCTCTACTAAAAATAGAAAGAAATTAATTGGCTAACTAAAAATATATAGAAAAAATTAGCTGGGCATGGTGGTGCATGCCTGTAGTCCCAGCTACTGCGGAGGCTGAGGCAGGAGGATCGTTTGAGCCCAGGAGTTTGAAGTTGCTGTGAGCTATGCTGACGCCACGGCACTCTAGCCCGGGCAACAGAGTGAGACTCTGCTTCAAAAAAAAAAAAAAAAGAAAAGAAATAGGAAGAAATCTGAAGTTTTGCTCTTCGCTTTGAAAAGCCCAAAGAACTCGTATAAAAGGAGGTCGCTTCAGCTGATGGTCAGCTCAGGACGAATGAACAGCAGCCGCCAGCAGCCCCAAGCCAGTGACCAGTCAGGGACTGTCTGGATCCTGGGCTTGGTTCTGGGGGCTTCTTTTAAGAGGAAAAATGAGAATTCTAAGGTTCCTGAAGAACAAGATGGGCTGGGGTCAGATGAAGAAATTGTAGACAGGAAAATAACTTTTAAATCGGGAAAGGCTGGCATGTGAAAAAGGGATTCGATGTATTTTCTATCATTCCAGACAAAAACAGTGGGACCAATGTACGACAGCTATAGGAGGGGAAGATTTTTAGCTTAATTACAATTAGACCTGTTAACAATATAGACACCCTGTGTGTGAGGCAGTGGAATGCCCAGGAGGGGCTGGATGACGGTCCGTCCGGAGCACGATAGTGGGATCCGGGGGCAGTTGGCCAGGTGACAGAGTCCTCTCAACTCCACAGGACTTTCTGCTCCTTGAGGACAGAGAACATCCCCTACTCATCTCCCTATCCCTCCCCCAGCATCTAGCAGAGTGTCCTGGGCATAATAAGAGTTCATTGAGTGAATATTTTTTAATAACTATGATGTGCCAAGCAACAAGGGAGTGGGGTACCAAGAGGAAAAAACCATGCTCCTTACCTGCCCCCCAAAGAGACTACGGTTCCATTTAAGGAGTGTCCAGTCAGTAACACCAAAGACACCATGTGCGCTGGCTCGGGCAGGAAAGTAAGTCTAATCCTGCCTGGCCGGGAGGGGTGTGCAGAGCTGTGAGGGCTCGGATGGGCTCTGTGGGCTTTCCCTACACTGGTGTGATCCTAAGAGAGGGGTTTGCTCTCAGGCCAGTGGCATGGAGTCGGGTGAGGTGAGGACTGGTAGAGAGTGTAACAGGGGCCTCTTGCCCAGTGAGTCCAGCCTTGGGAACAGCTAGGCCACCCTGGCTCATGTATCTCTCTAGGCCAAGCACGGACTGAGGGTGGGAGGAAGAGGGCAAAAAGGGTTTGAAAACATGGCTCACATTTACAAGAGATTGAGCTCTCCTCCATTGTCTTCTGTCAATGAGCTATGTGATCCTGGGCAAGTTGCTTACCTTCTCTGGGCCTCAGTTGCCCCATGTATCCCTTTGGGGCTTTCCACGCTGTCCCCTCTGCCTCTATCTCTGCAGGTCCTACTCCCCTCATCACTCCTGCCCTTGGCCTTCTCTGGCTTTAGGACTCACTTTGGGTGCTCCTTTCTCCTCTCTGGCAGCTCTCCCTGCCCTCCCGAGGCTGCCTCTGGGCCCCTTCTTCATAGCCCCAGGCATTCCCTGTCGCAGCCCTGCAGCCTGCATTAGCTCTCCCCGTTTGCCCAGCTCCTTCTTGGAGGCAGGCGCGTGACTCACTCGTGGTTGCATCCGCCGCGTAGCACAGCGCCTGGCATGACGGAGATGCTCCGAGGAGGTAAAGGGGAAATGATAACTCAGCGACATGCAAGGGGTGGGATGGGCGCACAGCCTGGGGCCAGGACCTGACTCTGCCCTCAGGTCTCAGCACCCTGTAGCCCTTGGACTGAAGGAGTCTCGTGCGGCCATTGTCTCCCCAGCCCACCTGCCTGCCAGGCCTCCTCTGTTGGCCAGGCCAGAGCCCAGGACTCTTTCCTCAGCTTGTCTCTCTCCACCTCCACTCTTGCCCCAAGCCCCCTGATGCCACTTCTTAACTGGCTCCAGAATCTGACCCTCTCTTGCCATCCCCACTGCTCCCACTGAGGCCAGACCATCCTCCCCCCACTTGCCTGCACCCCAAAGAGACCTCCAGCTGGTTCCCCTGCTTCGAGCCTCTTCCAGCCTCACCTGCACGTTGTAGCTGAGTCATCTTCATAAAGGGCACCTCTGATCATGCTGTCCCCTGCGCAAAAACCTCTGATGGCTCCCAGGGTGTGTAGGACAAAGGCTTCTCCAGGCCCCACTGCCACAGACCCAGCCCCCATCAGGGTTCCAGCCACTCCTGCTCGCCAGTCCCTGGAGCCTGCCTCTGGGCCTTCCTCTGAGGGGAATGCTCCCGCCTACCCCCAGTCCTGGGTGACTCCTGCTCACACTTCAGGGCTCAGCTCAGACCAGGGCCTGGGCATGCACGTTTACTGAGTGCCTGTCGCCTGCTCTGTGCTGTCTGGGAGCTTTGCTGCTCCAGAGAACAAGACTGTGTTGTCCTCAGGGCTATGGCAGAGTTGGCAGATTGTCTCCAAACACCTCCGGGGTGCCTGGAGTAGTCTGCCTAGAGAGCAGCACTCAGGAGTGGGGCCCTAGACGCTGCCCTGCTCTTGCCCACCCTTGTCCCCTGCATGCAGTACCATCCCTGGTGCGAGGCAACACGGTGAGAGGACACAGCAGCGGATGGACAGATGAAGGACTGAGTGGGGCTGCCCCTGAGCTTCCCTGTTCTCCTCGCTGCTCCTCCCCAGTGAGGAGTCCTCCTGCCAGCTCCACCCTCCCTGCTCCCTCTGCTCTTTCAGACAGCCTGGGAGCCACCACCCGGGGGGCAGGGAGGGAGCATGCAGGTCCCTTTGGGGGCCATTTAGGAAAGTGGCTGTGGCCAGAATATAGAGGCCCCAGGTGTGATTCTGAAATTCACTCATATTCTCTAGGGCCTTTGTATCCTGTTGCTGAACAGGCATTTGGAGCCCACCTTGGCTGCCCCAACAGCAGAGCTCTCAGGGCTGTCCAAGCCAGAGTCCGTGGAGCTGTGGTCAATAGTACGTAGGCCCTGTGCTCCAAGTCAGTTTCCTGGGCAAAAGCCACGTCTTCCTGGAGAGCAGCCCCTCCCAACAGACTCCTCCAGCCCCACGCCTCAGGGTCCAGCCTCACCACGGGGCCCCTTCTCAAGAAGTGGGGTCTACATTTCCAAGTCACTTCCCCTCTCTGGGCCTCAGTTTCCTCCTTGATGAACCAAGGGGTTGCACCAGAGCATCTCTAGGCTCCTTCCCACTCCAAAGGTGAGATGTCCACCTCTGGCACGGGGGGCACCAGGGAGGCAGCCTGCCAAGGACGGTGGTGAAGGCCGCGTGCCACAGGGGTTGCCCATCTTTGTTCAGCTCAGAGGACGAATTGCACAGCTGCTCTCTCCTGGGCCCTGGGCCAGGCCTGGGGATTCCACAGTGCACACGACACAGCCCCAGTCCTCGAGGCGCCCACATGCCCATGGCGGGCACTGCCATGCACGGTGTTGGCCGTCCTGCCTGCGTGCCGAGCCTGTGTCGGGCCAGTGCTGAGCACTTGCCGCACGTCATCTCCCCAGGTCTGCACGATATCCCCGCGAGGTGGGCACCATTGCTATCCCCATTTCCAGCACTAGAAGACTGAGGCTTAGTGACACTAAGTAACTGGCCCGAGGACACAGCCCTGGGAAGTAGCACAGCCAAGACCTGGCCTCCGCAGCGGAGACTTTGTCCCAGCTCCTCCTGCCATCTCTGGCATCACAGCAAGGGGTGGGCTCTGTGAAACGGTGCACAGGGTCTGTGGAGAACCGGGCAGGGCAGGCAGCCTGACCTGGGGTTCAGAGCCGGCTCCTGGGGCAGCTCCTCCCAGGGGGTCTCATGCCCTCAGTGCCCTACCCAGCCATTGTCAGGAGAGGTTCTGGGCAGGCCCCAGTGCCCCGCGTGTTGAGCCCTGGCTGCATTCCAGACAGCAGGCTGGGAGGTGGCACACAGAGCAGGCACGGCCCTGCCCTCTGGGAGGCCACAGCCCTGCCCAGCACAGGCCTGCCTCTCCTGGTGGCCACCCTAGGGACCCCCAAATCTCCCCCTGCCCCAAGTTCTCTGCTCCTCTGCCTCACTTGCCCTGCTGAGTCCCTGAGTCTCCAAACATGCAATGCCTTCGTGGTCTCACTTGAGAAATCTCAGCTTGGAGGAGACCCTCGCCCACATCTGAGAGCCCCTACACCCAGGCCCACGCTCCTAGCACCCAGCCAGCAGCTCTGCCGCCCAGGCCCTGGCTTGGCCACCAACACTCAGCAGCCCCAGCCCCTCAGCTGCCACAGCAACCTGAAAAGAGAGAGCGTGTTCTAATCAACAGTGAGGGCTCACTAGAGAGCAGAGCCCCTGTCACCTCCTCTGCTGCTTCTGGCCAAGAACCTGAGGGATCGGTGTCTCATGAGGGGTGAGGCCAGAGCCCCCCCCGCCCCCCCCGCCGCCCGTGACTCCTGGGATGTAGAGAGAAGGGAGCAGAGCTGCTCCTTGGCTGGTGGGCCCAGACCCTTTCCTCCCTGACTGTCTCCCCACACACACCTGCCGGTGGGGGGGTGCTGGCCGGGCTGGATGGAGCTGACCTGAGCCTCTGGTCAGTTCCCAGGTCCTGTGAGAATAGGGGGAAGGATGGAGCATTTGGGTCCAAGCCCAGATCCAGAAAAGAGTCCGGATGTTTCTGTCCCCTGGGGCACAGGAGAGTTCAGCTTAGTTCACGGCCGCAAACATTTGTTAAGGCCCAGCCGCGGCACAAGGGAAGCGAAGACACAGAATGATGTCTTGCCTGCGAGGGGCAAAGAGAGCTCTGAGCAGGGGTGCGGTGAGCATGGAGCCCGTGCTGCAGCGGGGAGAAGGAAGCAGCGGGCACAGTGAGGTGGGTCAGCAGCACAGGCTGGGTCAGCAGGAGACGGTTTAGACGATTGGACCAAACAGTGGCAAGCCCAGGACTGACTCAATCACTTTTGGGGGAGCTCTACCAGGGGCAGACAACCACTGAGACCTACTTGATGCTGCAAATGACTTACGCTCTGCTGGAGCCTGGGGGAGGGAAAGGAGGAGGAGGGAGGAGGTAAACACCACAAAGATTCTGGGAGGAAACTGTCAAATCAAAGAGAAGTCTAAACCAACATTCTCCACTGGAGCCCGCAGCAGGAGCACCCCGTCTGGTTGGGTTTGGAAAAGCCTTCCTGGAGAAGGCACATTTGAGATGTCTCTTGCAGGAGGGGACATTTCTACCTGCAGGAAAGGGGATGAGGGTGGGGAGAGTGCTGCATGCAGAGGGGAAGCTGAGCAACTACTTGAGCATGGCCACCTGGTGCTTCCAGGCAGAGTGGGGCCACCAGTGTGTGGTGTGGACTTTGTCAGGGGACGCTGGGAGGCAGGCCCAGGTATGCAAGGTCGGAAAGCCAGGAGGAAGTGTTTACACTTCTTTGGGGCGGTGGTTCTCAATCAAAGGAAGGCCTGTGTCACATCTGCTCTGGAGTGAGGATGCGGGAGGTAGTGAGGAGGCTGCCGAGGTGGCCCAAGTGGGTAGACCAAGTGAGCCCCACGTGGGACATTCTGGTAGGAAGTTCAAGGATGACTGCAAAAGGTACTGTGGGTGGGGAGCCACAGGGGCTACAGCAGGCGACAAATGCAGAGAACAGGACAATGAGGACCCAGGGGCAAAAGCAAGGTGGCCAGGCTGGGTGGTGTGTGAGCCAAGGTGTTGTTAGGCCAGTCATGGAGAGCTGCTCTGGGCAAAGTGGGAAAGACGGTGGCTTTGCAGAGGCAGACAGGGTCCATGGGTAGGATCAAGGCTAGGAACGGTGCTTGCAGGTTGGGTCACTCAAATAATCGTCACTGTCATCACCGAGTAGCTTACCACTTAGTGAGCACCTGCTCTGTGCCAGGTGCCACGTGAAATAATGCAATCCTCACAGCAAGGCAGAGTCAGCAGGGTGAGCCCCACTTAACAGATATGAAAACTGAGAGCCAGAGATGTTACAATTGTCCAAGGCCAACCAGCAGGGAAGAGGCTGATCTGGGTCTAGGTCTGGCATCTCCCTTGGACAATGCTTGCTCCTCAGTCCGTCACAATGTCGTGAAGGTAGGGTGGTGGACAAGGTCTCCAAGGGGAGACAGGCAGGACTCAGAAGGTATTAGCCTGGGGACATGTGCACAGTCTCACAAGGCTCTGCCTGACACAGTTCCCTCTTACTTAGTTGTTAATTATCATCCATCAGGGGCTGCTCCAATGCCTTCCAACACAGAAGTCATGGGGAAAAATTACAATGTGTGTGGAGACTGGAAGGTGACACGTGTGTGACTTCTGACAAGCATGCATAGGGATTTTGTGGCCAGAACATAGGATTAAGGGGCTCTAGGGAGACAAGAAAAGCAAGGTAGATGGATCATGAGTGCTGGGGAGAGTTGTAAAGTGGTTGAGAGCTGCAGAAAGGAGGGAGGAGGGAGACTGGGGATGGTTGTGGGACTGAGTGAAGAGCAGGGCATTGCTGGCCTTCCTGAGACCCTCGGGTGAGCCAGCAGGAAGAGAAGCCTCCCAGAGTCATCTCAGCCAGTCTTCTTCCTCTAAGTGGGATGACCCATGCCAGGGGGATGGGCCCTTTACCATTTTGGAAGCATTTCAGACAATGGATTTCATACCCTCCCTGTGCTGCCGACAGCATCTCACAACCTGAAAGAATGTTTTTGACCTGGGGTTTCCCTGGAAGTACAAACAGGCCAGGTGGGAAAGAGATGTGCAGTCCGTACCTCCTGGCAGTTTCTCACATGCTCAAGGGAGGTGAAAGGTGGACACATTGAGAGAAAAGAGGCAGTGAAGCAATCGGTTCCTCACTCTCTGCGCTGGCCTGGGAAAAGACATTGAGCCTACGCCAAGGCCAAATCTCCATTTTAGACCTCAGGGAACATGCCAAAATCCAGCATGGGTGAATGAGCCAAGCTACCACCATGTCTTCCTTCTAGCATTATTTCTGTAGGAACAGAATGTGTCCAAGGAAGATATCTGCATTCCTTATGGGGATGTGAGGTCATGCCTGGACCAAGTAGACAGTGTCCACTTGCTGTGGTAGGCAGAATTCTAAGGTGGCCCCCACAATTCCTACCCCCAGTAAGCATGTCCTGTATGAGTCCCTTCCCTCGAGTATGATTGGGAGTGGGACTAATGAATATGATGGGATATCACTCCCATGAGTAGGTTGCTAATCAGCTAACTTTGAGTTAATCAAAAGAAAGAGCATCCTGGGTGGGTCTAGCCTAATCAGGTGAGCCCTTTAAAAGAAGGTGAAGCCCCAGAGAGGCCCTCTCCTGTTGGCTGTGAGGGAGCACAGTACCATGTTGTGGGAGGACCATGCAGCAGGGAACAGGAGGCAGCCTCTAGTAACTGAGAGCCTCAGTCTGACAATCATCAGGAACCGAATTCTGCCAAAATAAGCTTGAAAGAGGACCCTGAGCATCAGCGGAGATCGCAGCCCCAGCTGATGCCTTGATCTCAGCCTGGTGAGAGCCCGAGCGAGAACCCAGGTAAGCTGTGCCCACACTGATTCATAGAACTAGGAGAGAATAAACTGGAGTTTTACGCTGCTAAGTGCGTGGTAGTTTGTTAGGCAACAATAGATCATGAATACACGTGGTATGATTTTTAAGAGCACCTTGAAAGCCCTACATAGGAAAATTGTGACAGTACTGGTGGCGCTTTCTTCTCCTGCTTAGGGCCTTGTACCTTGTAAAATGCAAATGTGTCTGGGAGAAGTCACGTGGGAAGACTTACTGGCCACCCACACCTTAATCTGCATGTTTCCTGCTACCTCTGCAGAGTAGGGTTAGATGGGAAGAGACAGCTGATTTCCTGGGTCAGGGGTGGGGAAGGGCACTGAATGGCACAGCCAGGAGAGCTGAAGACAAGCACTGAGAATGCCCGGTTTTTCCTGGGATTGTCCCTGGGTATTGGAGCTGTGTCCACAAGATCTCCTGGGCTAAGAAGATGTTGCTGCTTGTTGGGTTGGGAGTCACCAGCAGGGAGGGAGGAGAGGACACTGCCAGGGTTGATGGGGACAGTCATTTCAGCTGCAGCCTCTGCTGGGTCAAGTGGAGCAGAAAGCAAGTTGAAGTGCTGAATCGAGGGGTGAAACGTGGCCTTTCCACCTGCCCCCCTCTGCACCCACGATCCCTGGAGAACACGGGAGTGAGGATGCGGTTCTTGCCTTCGTTGTTCATCTCGGCCACCTCTCTGGTTCTAGTTCGGGAAGGACACAGTGTGCAAGTGGAGCGTACGGTGTGAATGGACATAACTTCAGGGCCAGGGACACTTTCTCACTCCCCAGACTTCTCTGAGAGCTCATCAGAGTCTACAATGCCACCAATTAAGCCCATCCCTTAACATAGGCCTCGTCCCTTATTTAAATGCAGAAACCTATAGGGACATGGTTAAGTGTGATTGGTCACTCACACCTTCCTAGTCCTTTCTTGAGAGGTTTTGATGCTGAGAAAAAGTAAGAAAACAGCAACCTAAGAAGAGCAAGACCATGGACAGGAGAGAGCTGAGAAGAGGTGAGCACCCAGCACACATGCTGCTCCCCTGTCAGAAGGTTCCTGGGGTCACATCTGCTCAGCTGGTGTCCCATCTCGCCATCAGCCCAGCCCACCAATCCCTGCTTGGGTCCGGCAGCTCCCACTGTGAGAACAGAGGTGACTCCAACTGTGAGACTCTTGGTCATGGTGGCCTGGAAGGATGCCCACTCTTGACGCATCTATCCATCTGTTTACCAAATTCACGGTTACTGAGCACCTACCCTGTGCTGGCCCCCAGGCTGGGTACTGGGAACACAGAGATGGTCAAACCCCAGTGATGTCCCCAAGGAAAGAGAAACGCCCTAGTGCAGTGACAGGAATGATAAGAGGGGGAACAGGTGAGCAGGAGAGGCAGCACTTTTTTTTAGTACTTCTATTTAATTTTTCATTCTTCATTATTTTTAAATGTGCACAAAAGTAGGAACAATAGTATAATAAACTCCCCTCTAGCCATCGCCAAGCTCTAATCACTTTTATAAATATTTTTATTAATATTAATATTGTGTCATCTAACCCTTCCACATTCTTTGACAGTATTTTAACACAAATTCAAGATATCACGCATTTCACCCATAGGCCCTTCTGTACGCATCTCTGACATGAGAATTTCTTAGCACCACAGCAGCGATATCTGACTTCCAGCAGCAGCGTCCGGGCCCTTCCTTGCTCTCCTGCTCCTTGGGACATTACCACCAGAATGGAACCCTACACCCTACACCTCTAGGGGTCTCGCCAAGGACCCGCAACCTTGGGCCGTGACACGCCAGGGGTTTTCAGACTGGAGCCCGCCAGCGGCCCCCACCTGCGCATGCCTGGCGGGCCGCGTGTGGCCCGGTGCCGCCTGCGCCACACCGCGCCTTCTCTGACTAAGCCCTTCCCCTCTCTGTCTTTGTTGCAGATTGAAATGCTAGAACACAAGTATGGGGGCCACCTGGTGTCCCGGCGCGCAGCTTGCACCATCCAAACCGCTTTCCGCCAGTACCAGCTCAGCAAGAACTTCGAGAAGATTCGCAACTCGCTTCTGGAGAGCCGCCTGCCACGGCGGATCTCCCTGAGAAAGGCGCGGGCGCCCGCGGCCGAGGGCCCGGCGGCCGAGCAGGCGCTCCTGGAGGGCTACAGCCTCGCGGGGCTGCCGCTGGTGCGCTCGCCCACCCTGCCTCCCGGCCTCGCGGGCGCGCTCACCGAGCTGGAAGACTCCTTCGCCGAGCAGGTCCAGTCCCTGGCCAAGTCCATCGACGACGCCCTCAGCACCTGGAGCCTCAAGACCGTGTGCTCCCTGCAGGAGAGCGGCGCCTACCAGCTGCGCCAGGCCCTGCAGGCTGCCGCGGGGCCGCCCGACCTGGAGGCCGAGATGCGGGAGTCAGAGCGCGCGGGCCAAGTGCCCGCGGAAGAGGCGGCTGAAGCCGCTGGCCTGCCCCAGGGCCACAGCGGCACCCTCATGATGGCCTTTCGGGACGTCACGGTGCAGATCGCCAGCCAGAACATCTCCGTCTCCTCGTCCGCGGCTCTGTCGGTGGCCAACTGCCTGGGCGCCCAGACAGCCCCGGCCCCCGCAGAGCCCGCGGCGGGCCTGGCAGAGTGGGGCGAGGCGCCAGGGCGGGAGACCCCGCAGGCCCCCGCCGCGGACCCGGAGGACGTGCCCGCCGAGGACACGCGCGAAGAGGCAGAGGCCAGCCAGGCCCCGCGCGCCAACCCGCTGGGGGCCGCAGAGGCGGTGGAGGAGGAGAACTCAGCCTCCCAGGCAGAGGAGGAAGAGAAGGAGACAGGGAAAGGGGCCGAGGCCAAGACGGGCAACAATTCAGAGCCGCTGAGCAGCAGCAGCACGTCCATCAAGTCGGCCAAGTCAGGCTCAGAAGCGTCGGCCTCCGCATCCAAGGAGGCCCTGCAGGCAATGATCCTGAGCCTGCCCCGCTACCACTGCGAGAACCCCGCCAGCTGCCGGTCGCCCACACTCTCCACCGACACCCTGCGCAAGAGGCTCTACCGCATCGGCCTCAACCTCTTCAACATGTAAGTGAGCGCTGGTCGGGAGCTCAGGGCCCTGCTCCCACCTAGCAGGGTGCCAGGCAACTTGCCACATGACCCGGGGTTCTCCCAGGCAGCGTTTGTGCCATGCCTGACCCCTGAGATAGTGCCTAGGAAGCACACGTTTTATTTTTAATGATTCTGAGTTTATTTTAAGAAGGATTAAGGGGAAAAATAACACATCAAATACTTATTTTCACAGCTATTACTGTTTAAGATGAAGCTACGGTTTGAAAAGAGAATTTAAAAGACAAGACAGTGTTAAGTAAAAGTACAGGCAGTGCAAGGATTGAGCAGAAATCATTAGGGTAGAGTATGAAGTTAGGGAGACTGCAGTATCTCAAGGGGTTGGTGAAATGAGGGCCTGGGTGGCATAGGGAATACAGGGAGGAGGTAGGAGAGGGCAAGGGTGCGAGGAGAGGGAGACGGGAAGAGAATGAAGCAGGCAGAGGTGCAATAGAAAAAGAACATGGGAATGGAAGGAGAGAAACAAACAATTGACACAGCTCTGAGACCCCAACCGGACCAGCCCTGCGGGAAGCAGGCAAGCAGGCAAGCAGAGGAAGCTCAGTGCCGGCCTGGGGAAAGGCACAGTCCGGCAGGCGCATCTGCACCCTGCACTCCCCTGCGCCATCCCCTTCTAGCCCTGGGCTGGGAGTACAGCATCTCTGCTGCCCGCACCTGTGTTCATTTATCTGTTCAGCTATTCTTCACTGGGCGCCAGGCACCACGACCACAAAAACGAGTGGGACACGTTCCTGGGCTCAAGAAGTTCATATTCCAGGGGGAGTAGCTACTATAGTGAAGGACCAGTTAGTTTTTACCCCCAATATATTGCGGGCTGATACTTTTGTAAAATACAATAGAAATGAGTTGCCAGAAAAACAATCACATGCCTGGTTGGTCCAGAAATGTCAAAGCACTATAAAAGGTTCTAAATGCGACCCTCTGTTTCTGTACTTCTCTCCCTCGGGCCAGTAAGAAACAACTCAGGGAGCAGCATGGATTTGCAGAACACACCGGGGTGCGGTGGCCTTAAGACAGGGCATCACGCCTGCAGACAGAGACCCAGGCCTGAGAAAGGGAGGCTGGAGGGCGGGAGGCGAGGGGAGTGTGGCCGGAGATCCCACCTCTGTTTCCCTTTCCCTCTCTCCAGGGTGGGCGATTCCAGGGTGGGGACCTGGGTGTTGACAACAGGATACAAGCAGGGGGAGGGTGTCCTTGGCCATCCTGGGGTAAGGGAGGCAGGGACAGAGAAGGGCCCCTCTGCTCCACCTGCTCTGGGATTCACCTTGCTCGCACCAGATGGTCCCTTGCCCACCTCTGGCCTTGCACCATCCTCTGCGTGAGGAAGTTCAGGACGTGGAGGCTCTGGTGAGAGATACTTCCCATGGGGTAACACTCCCATCTGGAGGGATCCTGGCATTTCCTGGGAAGTCAGTTTCTAGGGGCCTCTGGGCACGTTTATGGGTTTCCTGGGCTGGAAGACAGGGAGGAAAGAAGTCATGGTGGCCCTGGCTCACTCTGGTGCTTCTCCTCCACCCTCAGAAACCCAGACAAAGGCATCCAGTTCCTGATCTCGCGCGGCTTCATCCCAGACACCCCCATTGGCGTGGCCCATTTCCTCCTCCAGCGGAAAGGCCTCAGCCGCCAGATGATTGGAGAGTTCCTGGGCAACAGCAAGAAGCAATTCAACAGGGATGTGTTGGAGTGAGTGCCCAGCCCCGGCTCCCCCCAACCCCCCACCCCACCTGTCGGCTCTCCTGGGATCCCAGCAGGACCTCTGAAATCTTGGCGATTTCCTTAGTGACATGCTCCCTCCATTCCTTGCAGCTTCCTGATTGGCCACAGGGGCCAGAATCCTCATCTTTGGCCCATCACCCCAGTGGGACTATGCCATTGTCTGTCCTGGATACTCGCTAATGGAGTACACTCAGGGACAGACTTTGTTCAAGGGTCCAGGGACACAGAAATGCTCAAAGGAGACAAAAGCCCTCTTTCCCTGCCACTCTCAGGGCACTCTCCAGGAAAAGATGAGGGCTGTGTCCACTGGGCTCATCTCTGCCTCTCCCCTAAGGCTCCTTCTCATGTCCTTGGAGCCCAGACTGAGGGCTTTAGAGCAGGAAAATACTGTGATCCACAAAGACAGATTAATCATAAAATCACAACCACCAAAGAAAAGAGTTTTCAGTGCGGCAGCGGGATGGGGGCCCAAGGGGCTGCCCTTGCCAGTGCTCAGCCTTGAGCATGTGGGCGGACAGCGTCTCTACAGGGTGGCAGGGCACAGGGGGGCATCCCCTGGGGCTGAGGAGCAGGGCCTTAGAGCCCTTCTCCCTGGGAAGGGGCTGCAGCCCCAGGAGGTCCCCTCTGGCCCCTGCCACCCCCCCCATGTTCCTTCTGGCTTCCGTTAACCCCCCCAGCTCACTTCCTTCTTGAAGGCCACCATTCTATACAGATGCTGCCCCATTTCTTTGCCCTCTTTCTCCTTGGGGACAGTCAGCAGAAGTGTTTCCCCAAAGGCCCTGGGAGAACCTCTCCCTTTTATACTTGACCCTGGAGCAGCCAGGGTCCATGAGAGGATTTGGGAGCTCGGAAGTCACCCAGTGGCCTGCTGTGGCCAGCGTCCCTGGTGTGGGGTGCAGAGATTTGGCTTCTGCCTCTGGAGCAGCCTTGGTGCTGTGTCGCCATGCGGAGAAGTCCCTGCCCTCTGGGCCTGCGTTTCCAGGCCTGTGAGTGGTGTGGATTGTGCATGGTGGACCAGTCGCCCTCTGAAATGCCTATCCCACCCCTAAATCCACTGACGCAATACCTGTCTGGGTGCAGTTAGAAGAGCTGGGTCTTGGATCTGCCTCAGGGACTTTGAAATCCCTGGATGGCCCTGAGCTGGGCAGAAGCCAGTTCCTGCCGCTGACTCTCTGGCTTCGGACCGTCTGTCCTCCCGGAACCAGTCTGTCGAGGGCTGTAAGGAGGAAAAAGAACTGAGTAGTGGGCTGTGTCTCCCTCTCACCCCTTCCTTCTCGCCTCCCTGGGCACCTCTTCCCTTTCCCACCAGCCCTGCTGTGCAGGGACCCTGTGGGGCTGCCCCAGGAACCCAGGACACAGAAAGACAGAGACCACATTTCCCTCTCCTTCTCCTACCTCTCCCACTTCCTGCCTCCTCCCTGCCTTTGTCCCCTTTCTGCTCCTTCCAGGGAGAGGGGAGGTGCTGGGCTCTCCTCTCGCGCTGCCCTGCCGCTGGCCCTGCTGTGTCTCTGCTCAGGGCAGGAGTGACTCTGCCTCCCAGGCCCTGACTGCTGTCCTCTTCTTCTGCCCTCCCCAGTCCCGGCGGGGTTGGCCCTGGAGTGCAACCTGCCAGGCCCACACTGACCTGCAGTGCTGGGAACACAGTTTTTCCCCAGCCCGGTCGGTCGTGCTGAGTGGCACAATGAAAATGAACTGCCGTCCTCCCAGGGAGACTGAGCCTGGGGCCGCAGCCCTGGTGGGGAAGGAAGCTGGGCCAGGCGGGGTCTGCTGGGCTGGGCAGGGCTGGACTCCTGCCACCGCCATGGTGAGTTCTTCCGGCCAGGGGAGGCTGTGCGGTGGGGCAGAGAAATGCTGGACCTGGGACGGAGGGTCCAGATTGCAACCCTGGCTCTGCTCCTGCATGCTGTATAGCATTGGCAAGTCCCTTCTCACTAAGCCTCAGTGTCCGTGTCCCTGTCCCTGTCTGAGAGGGTTGGGCAGTGGGATCTCAGAGGCCCCTCCAAGTCCTGTGGATTTCTCGGTGTTCCCATTTCTAGGGCATTCGTAGCACACTGGCATCGTGGGGGGAGCACCTGCTCTAGGCACTGGGGCCTTGCTTTGTCATCCTGCCAGAGCAGCCCTCAGGCTGGGCAGTGCTGGGGTGCCAAGGTTCATAGCGGAACAGGGTGGCTGTTCATTGTTCATTCAGCAAACATCGAGTGCCTACTGTGTGTTGAGATGGGGGCTGGCCGGGCCTCCCGTGTGCATGTGTAGGAGGAGGCAGGGCTCAGAGCCTCAGGAGCTTAGACCAGTGTCAGTGGGGGGAGCAAGCGGAAGAGGAGCCTGGGGAGAGTGCTGAAGGTGCTGGCACCATGGGTGCGGGCAGGGCTGAGGGCAGAGCTGAGCCTTGGTCCCTCGTACTTCATTCTGTAGCCACGCAGGCCCTGGGCTCCGAAGCAGGCTGACGCGGCGCCACAGAGAGGACCCCGTCCCGCCCCAAGCCTGTGGGTTGCCTGTCTCCAGGGTGGAGAGGGCCTCCACTGCAAAGATCCAGGGGCAGGTGGAGAGGCAGGAAGAGGCAGGCTCTGGCAGGGGAGCCGGGACACTGCAGCCAGCCTGGAGCCTTCCAGAATCGCCGCCTCTTCCTTACTCCCACCAGGGAAGACACACACACTAACCGCGTCACCTGCTGCCACTTTGCCCAGGCTTAGAAGGCTTCACAGGGATTCCACACGGCTCCCCTGCCCTGCCTGGTGATATTCAGCGAGTGGCATCATTCCGTATAAAACTGTTTGCTGAAGAAAAGGATATAAACCAGCCATCCCCTGGGAGACTGAGGCAGCTGGATGAGGCAGGGCAAGGCGAAAGCCCCTCTAGGGGCAGGAAGAGAGCAGGACAGGAGCAGCATGCAGGTGATGTTTGCTCCCAGAGTCGGGCCCTCAGAGCCCCTGGAAGCTCCATCCTTGCAGCACGCGCGCCACGCAGGGGCGCATTCTGCCACGACTTTTCACATGCTAGAAGGCATCTGAGCTCACAGGGCCACGCCCAGCCGAGGGTCCACCTGCGGAGGTTTGCTTGTTGGTCCATTTTGTAAGGGAGAACTCAGCCTGTTTCCTGATTCGTAAAATGGTGATAATAGTGCTGTCTCCTACAGATTAAATGTCTAGAATGTGCTTGGAGTGCTTAACTCAGGGCCTGGCACAGGACGCTCTCTACAGACGTTAGCTATTTCTATTATTGTCTCTCCCACCTGAGAACACAGGCTTTAGTGCCCCCGTCCCACTCCCCCAACACAAGGACACCTGGAGCATCTCAGGTCTGGTTTAAAGTCAGGTCTCCTGGGCCGACAGCAAGAACTTACTTGCTGGGACTTGCTGGGCTTTGAGGGGAAGCAGGCGGCTCCGGGCCCCTCCTCTGGTCTAAGGAGGCCTCTCCCGATGCTGAGGAGGGACGGGCAGTGGCAGGCCCGGCTGTGGACACCAGGCACAGCCAAGCCTGGCATCCTCGAGGCTGGAGGCTCCTCCCTTTCGGCTTCTGCGTGGCAGGAACTTGTCTCTGCTCTCCTCCCTTCTTGAAACGCTCGCTGCAGCGGGTTTGAGGCCAGCGGGTTGGGGGACACTCCTTCTGGCTGTGAGCAGTCTCTTTTCTGGCCGGCATGACTTTTTCCGACGTGACTCACAGGCACACAGAAGGCATCGGCGCCTGCCATTGCCATGCACATGCGTGGAGGGTAGCTTGGGGCCGGGCTGCCAGAAGAAAGTGTCCTGGGTGTCCCTTCCCTCCACTGCGTCTGCTCCATACTTTGTTCAATTCTGAGGCATATCAGAGTTTGGTGTTTGGGTCAGATTTCATTATTTCATTGCCATGAAGATGTGTTGGCCAGAGTGTAACAGATTTGTTCTTCTTAGGTGACATTTAGAAATGAAGACAGATTGTCAAACTCAGCAGTCTGGAAGGCTCTGGCCTTTCATCACTAGGAAGAAACGATTTGGGAATGTCCCACTTATGGTGCCGTGTGTCATCTCAGAATAGGTTCCTTTCCCTAGAGGAAGTCCAGGAGGGGTGGCAGGCTGGGCCCAGGTGGCCCGGACAGGCCTGGCAGGCAGGGAGAGAAGACCAGGGTCACTTCTACTGCTTCGAGTACTTTACACTACCACCGCCTGGAAAACGGTACCTTTGGGGGGCCCTGGACTCTTCACCTCTCCAGTGTCCCCCGAGACACACACAGATAGCCAAGGAAACTCCCTTGAGCAGTGAAGAGTCATGAGGGTGTGGGACCCATTTACTCCTGTGTCTGGAGACCTTGAGCCCCCAAGCATGGTGGCGCTGTCCGGGGCTGAGCTTCCCTGTGGCTGTGTCACTACAGCATAGATATTGGGCTTTTATGTACCTGAACATACCCACACCCAACCCCACCCAGTCACTTAGCCCCAGCTCGGGACAGGTCTCTCTCCATCCCTGTGAGACATGCAGTTGTGCCTGCAACTGGCCTCTCTTAGAAGGGGGGGTTCTCACTTGGAGGGGCTCCCTGGGAGTCATCATCTCCTGGCACTTTGAGGAAGGCCATTAGTGACTGAGCGGGCCGTGAGACATAGTGATGATAGCTCACATACATCAGTGTTTGCTGTGTGCAAGCAGACACTGTCCCAGGAACCTTGCATGCAAAACCTCGTTCCATCTATGCAGCAGCTCTGTGGGGGAGGGCTATTAATCTGTACCAGCAAAGGCACTGAGGAACAGAGAGGTTGGGTGGCTTGCCCACAGCCACAGAGCTAATCCATGGCAGAGGTCTGAAGCCCAGCAGAACAGCTCCGTCCCCTGTACCCTCAACCCTGCACCATCCGGCCTCTGCACTGCGTCCCGCCCAAGACAAGCGTGGGCTGGATGCGTTTATAGTGTTTGTCAGTGCCCAGTCGTGAGTCACAGCGCTGGAAGACACCGTGGATGGTCAGCTAGTCCAGCCCTCTGATGTTGCCCAGGCAGAAACGGAGGCCCAGAGAGAAGAAATGACTCGTCTCTTGGCCACTGGCAGAGGACTTGAATGGGGTCAGGGACCACCCATCCCTTGACTTCACTTCATCTGCTGTGCTCTGAGCATCTCCCTTGGGAAGAAAGAGCTGAGAAACCGGTTTATCTGGGAAGAGGTCTGAGCTAGGTTCGGTGTCCTCTCTCTGGCATGTGTGTAGCGACAGGGCCAATGGCCGACTAGTGAGACCACTCCACGTAGTTGTTGGTGGTGAAGGGCACGGTCTTCTTAAAGCCTAAGCTTGAGGGGACTTCATGTGCACCAGCTCACCTGGCATGTCAACCCAGACTTGGTCTCCAGGAACATAATGAAAATGATCATTTACTCAGCCCTGTTGTATGCCAGGAACTGTACACCCATTATCTCTTTTAAAACTCCTAACAGCCCTGCCCAGTGGATATTACAGATGAGGAGAGTGAGGCACCAAGGGACCACGTGACTTGAACTAACAGCCTGATGGCAGGAACAAGGTGCAAACCCCAGGCTGTGTGACACAGAGGCGTGGCCTCTGCCCACCCCGCCCACTGGTGTTGGCACAGAGCAGAGCTCCTCAAAGGGGTCCCCGGCCAGCAGCACCAGCGGCACCTGGATGTTTGTTCAAGATGCAAACTCTCAGCCCCTCCCAGCCGCTGCATCAGGAGCTCCAGGGGTGGGGCCACCGATCCGCACGTCCACACATCCGCCAGGCGATTCCCACGCGTGCTTCCCCTAGCACACAGGGATGCCAGGTGTCCACATCACCTCCCATTTTGTATGGGTAGTTGGCATTCAGTTTTTTAGCTCCTGAGTCCTCAGTGTGTGACTGGCAGCCAGCCCAGCAGATGCCCCTCAAACAAGATCTTTGTCCCCATGTCATCATCAGGAATGCTGGCAGGTCTTGGGTCAGCTTCCGCCTCTTCTATTTTCTTAGCCGCATCGCACTTTTCCAAAAAGCCTTGACCTTTGTTGAGCATGTTATGAGTTCCAACTAACAAAAGTAACTCTCTGGTGGAGGGGGATATTTCTAATCGAATTGTTAAAACCAAGAGCTGCAGGATCAAAGCAGGGTTACTCCATCCCATGGCCACAGGCGGTTTAGTTTTCCCTCCTAACCCTCCAACCTGGGCTCAGTCTCCCCCGGAGCACACACTTACACACTTCGTCCCAGGCCTCAGCTTGGCCTTGGCCTTCCAGATCTTTGGTGTCTCTTGCAGCCAATTAGAAAGCCTTGCTGTTACCGTTACCTATTTGCAGTTGACAGCCAGTTCCTCTGCCAGACACTGTCTTGCTGTCATAAGAAAGGAAAAAAAGTTGAGATAACAAAATTCATTTTGATCAAAGGTGTGTAGGACGCTTCATTTCCCTGCACCACAAACTGATTCCGCATATAGACCAGTGTTAACAGGCAATTTTATGCAAGATTGTACCTGTTTCTACAGCTGCAGGGAACACCTATGTTTATGTTTCCCCAGCCGTTGTGAGGCATCAGCCACTGCCCCTGCAGAAACCCGCAGAAAAGAGAGGGAACCTGCACTACCCACTAGCTGCTCCCCAGGCAGCAGCCTCCCCTGAGACAGGTGCCACCCTGCTGGGCTGGCAGCATCTGGCCAAGGCCACTCTGCCAGCTCTCCCCACTTACTTGCACATGTACGCAGCTGAAGGAAGAGCAAAGACGTGCCCTCCATGTGCTCCACTGCCCACAGCCATGCCCAGGATTGGGGCCAGTTCCAGATGATCCTGGTAAAGCAGGCTGAGCAACCCTGGCCCCTGGGCAGGACTTACAAAGGCCACTGAAGCTCCTTCTCCGCTGCCAACACACAAAAGGTTTTGTTCAGTCACTTTTCCATTGATCTCTCGTTCGTTCATCCTGCAGAGCATTGCTTGAGTTCCTGCGTGCACTAGACAAGCTCCTGAAGGAGCTCTTAGCCCACTGGGGAAGACAGGCGAGTGAACAGTCTGACGCAGGGAGATCTGCACGGTGGCAGGAGGCACATCAGGGTACCGTGGAGGTCCGGGAAGACTCCTAGAGAGGTTGAGAGCACGGCAGATTGCTGCAAGGTTGGGCCAGGCAGCAGGAAGGAAGAACTGTATGCACAGAAGGGGAGCCAAGCTGGGAGGTCGCAAGGCCATGCTTGTGTTGCTGTGAAATGTGGTTTCACACAAGGGATGCGGGAAGCCCTTCAAGAATTGTAGGTGGGGCATGAGCCGGGGCAACCAGTCAGCAGCCTTGGAGGATTGCTCTGGAAGACGGTTTGCAGGCAATTGCTGTAGCAGTCGTGGCGAGAAAGGATGAAGCCCTAAACCATGACAGTGGCCATGGGAAGGGGAGAAGGAGGCAGAGCCCTGGAAAAGCAGTAGGGCTGTGACTGGCATGGGAGGAGCAGAGGTGCCAGCTCTCAGCCAGCAGCCTCCTGAGCCATGAGAACTCAGAACACTCTTGTTTGCACATGGACGTGTTTGTGCCTCAGGCCCACTGTGTTGGTGCATGTTTTCCAAAATCATAAGCAGGCAGATATGTTCAGTTTCAGGGGGAGGGAGATGCTGGGTTTGTGGACATTTCATCTGAAAGATCTATCAAACTAGACATTGTGACATATTTACTCAAATAAGTTAAACTGTTAAACATCAGGAAAAACAAAATCTGCACAACCCGACTTCCCTGCCAGAGACGCTGTACACGTATGTTCCCGTGACTGCTGCCCAGGGGCTGACACTCAGACTGCAGCGCCCAGATGCAGCCTGCCTGGCATGACGCAGAAGGGCGCTGGTCCAGCTGAACGCAGAGTCGGTGGTTCACGCAAGCCATCCACACTCAGCAGTGTCGCTTAACACGGTCTCTTATGAACAGCAGGGATCAGCCCAGGAGAAAGTTAGCTGGTTAGTGACTAATGAAGGAGCAGGAGTGACGGCACTGCAGGAGAAAACTCCAATGAGCTGTCGTGCACAGGCAGCATCTGGAGCCATTGGAATGGAGAGGACACCTGGACAGGGGCTGTTAAGAGGGAGCTGGGGTTTGGGGGCAGCCCTGAGTCAGAGGTCAGGCGAAGGGGCTGCAGGGGACAAGGGGCACCTCCAGAGAGGTGGGAGCCAGCCTGGGGAGGGTGGGGCGACGGAAGCCAGAGAGGGGTTTCCAGAGTGAGTGATCAACCATGCTGATGCTGCCAAGGGGCTCAGAAGAGGACGGAAGAGAGTCCTTTGGATTTGGCAGCATGTGGGCAGCGGTGGCCTTGACAAGGGACGAAGTTTCAATGGGGTCCTGGTGGTGGGTGCTTGAGTGGAGCAGGTTGGAAAGTAGCTGGAAGTGAGGAAGTGGGGACAGCATGAGCAGGGACATCTTCTAGAAGTTTGGCTCTGCAGAGGAGGAGAGAAAAGGGGCAGTAACTAGAGAGCAATGAAGGATCAAAGCAGGGCTTTACTTTGCAAGATGAAAAAGACAAACATTTGGGTACCAATGAGAATGACGCAGCAGAGAGGGAGACTCTGTGGCTATCTGAAAGGACATCTCAGACTTCCTGTGTCCAAAACTGAAGACTGCGTCTCTCCCCCAGCACATGCATCACACACTCATCTCAGAGAAGAGTCCCTCTGGGCTCAGTGCTCTAGGCCGAGCTCTGGGACGCACTGTTGACTCCTCCTCTTCCTCGCTGCCCACATCCTGTCTGTCACCTGGTCCCATCAGCTCTTCTCCTAAGACGTACCTCAGATCACGCATTCAGCTCTTCTCTGCTGCTCCTGCCTCAGCCCAAGCCCCTGATCACCTCTAGCTGGGACCTGTGCTGTAGCACCACAGCCCGGCCCCTGCCCCACTCTCCTTCCCTGCTCCTCTGTGCCCTTCATCCTCCCCCAACAGCCAGAGAGATCTTCTTATAGCAAACAGAATCGTGTCTCACCTCTGATCATACCCTTCTGTGTTTCCCACTACATTCAGGATAAACTCCAGAATCCTTCTCCTGACCCACAAAACTGGCGGATCGAGCCCCTGCCACCTGCCCCGCCCCACAGTGGCCATTCTCCCCGCTACTCTCTGCACTGCAGCCTCACGGACCCTTCTGCGCCCTTGAAGGTTTTTTCCTGCCACGGGGAAAAAACTGTCCCCTTGCCCTGCTGAAAGCTCTTCCTATCCCTTTCCTTGGCCAACTCCTACTCATCTTCAGGTCTTAGCTTGAATGTCCTGTCCCCAAAGAGGCTTTTTCAGACAGAGCAATGTAAAATACGTCTCAGTTTTGTCCTCTATGGAACCCTGTCCTTTCCCACCGTAGAGCTCATTACAGTATTTTTCACTGTTTCATGCCTGTCTCTCCCACCAGGACAGAGACTGTGTGTACTGCTTGCCACTCAGCCCTGGTCCCTAGCACAGCCTTGCACACAGGAGCCACTCGGGGCATGTTTGCTAAAAGAAGGAAAGCCAGCCAGGCACTGCGGGGTCAGAAAAAGCCCTGGAGAGGGGCAGGCAGGAGGTCGGGGACACTGATTTCCTCCCCACCCCCACCAGTTTTGGGCTCTGTGTGCCCAGGCCAGCTCTGAGCCTGTGGGGTGACCCACAGCCTCTGCGCTGACTGCCGACGCTCGCGTTCTCTGCGACTGTGAGCAAGTGCTCCCCGCTGGCACCTAACAGGCCCCCCCAGCCGTCTGGGTGAGACAGCAGCCCCAGGGAGAGGCAGTGAGCTGCGGAGAGCCATCCAGGGTAGGGACACGGGGGCCTGCCTGGCCCCAGAGGGGCAGCGAAGAATGGGATGTGTGTAGTCCCCCTGCTGGGCCAGCTATCTTGTGAGCTTCAGTTGCCTCATATATAATAGAAATTATGGGATAATGGTTAATTTTGCACAGGCCTCTGAGAAGACAAAGTCTTTGCACACTTAGTGAAGCACTAAGGACCATACTTGGTAATGGAAGCTCAGAGGCTAGGACCTGCTACCCTGGAGTTGGCGTCTCCTGCCACCCCATGGGCACACATGCAGGGTGGATGGGCAGAGGGCCCTGCCGCTGTGGGTCGAGGTGGAGCTCACAGAGCAGGAAGCCAAAAGCCTGCTCTTCCTAGTAGGGGGTCATGGGGCAAGCCCCTACATGGTCTTAGTTTGCTTTCAGTAAAATGGGGAGATTGTACACCACAAAAGACCACCTGAGAATGTGTGATGCTTCCCCACCTATCAGCGAGGAGAGACGGTTGTTGGCCGTCCATGGTCAGGATAGCAGGATGGATTTAGTCAACTGTCCACACTCTGCTGCTCCCCGCCAGGGTTCCAGGGTGGCGAGGGAGGAAGGAAGGGAGAGATGTGAAGTAGATGGAGGTGGGGCACAAACCGTGGGAGGGGCACAGACCATGGGTGCTTCTGGGGAGTCCCGCTCCCAGCGCCCCTCCCAGGGAGGACACAGGCCCCACCAGGAAAGCAAACAGTGACACCCTGGGAGGAGCGAGGGGAAGAAGCCACCAGTTATGGTGAGGTACACCAAACCAGCCAGAGGGGACTTACAGTCATCTGCCCTCTGCCCTGTGGGTGCACCTGCAGGGTGTAGATACCCACTGTGGCTCTCTGCCTCTGGGTCCTTGTCAGAGAATATCAGGTGGGGGGGCCTGAGAGGGCACCTGGTCCCACCCCCAACTCTACATCGAGGAGGCAGCCTGCCTGAAGGAGGAGGGCCATGCCTTTGCACCACCAAGCACAGCCTCCTCCCTTCCAGCTGGGGCTGTGGGTTTCCTCAGGGTCTGAGGACCCCAGGCCAGCACCTGCTCGCCAAGCACGCCTGCCCACGGTGACAACTGCAGAGAGCAAGGCAGGAAATTGGGACATGGGGGGACTGCTTCTGTCCATGCCTCCATCCATCCCTTCCTCACCACCCTCACTGCCAATAGCCAGTGGGGACACATGGGCCCCCAAGGGCTGTGCGTGGTGGCCTGTGAGTTCCTGGGCTCACATTTTAAAAGCCTCCAATGGGCCTAGTCCCCTCCTGCCCTTGCCCTCAGCTCAGCCATTGGTTTTCACATTTTAAGCACCACCTGGAGATCGTGTGAAGAATGCTGACCCCCAGGCCCTGCCTCCAGTGTTCTAATCCCCTGGATCTGGGCAGGGGTCTGGGGATCTGCACTTTAACAACCACCTTCTGGCTCTAACATGGGGTCCTCAGGGCACACTGGGAGATGTTGGAGCAATGGACCCTCCAGCCCCCAGTGGTCCTCCCCTGTAGCCCTCTGGTCCAAGGCCCCGGCTGTGTTCAGCTCTGGTTCCGTGGGCCTTCCCACCCGGCTGCTTCTCCCCAGCCCCATCCTTGGCTGTTGGACTCTTGGTTCATCACTGGGGCTTTTAGCTGCAGCCCCGAGTGTGCGAGTGAGCAGCTACCTGTCACCTGCGTGAAGGCTGGAAACTAGGCTACCGCGCTTAGCTGAGCAGATCATACCCTTGCCAGCTGCTCCTGCTGCCTCCTCTAGCCACTTGCCCCCATGACGCCCTGGGCCACCCAGTACCTTTCCTCAGCAATGCAGGGTGAGCCCTGGCCCAAGCTCTGGAGCAGAAGGTGCTCAGAGAGGGGTTCTGGGAGGGACACAGACTCGGGAAGATGGGTGCAGGCCCTCAGGGTTCAGGGCCCACAGTGGGAGGGCAGCGGAGGGACCAGGATGGGGCAAAACAGATCGGGGCAAATCCTGGAGATACACCAGTGCCAGACCAGAGGGACATGGGGCCACTCAGGGGCCCTGCAGGGATCCAGACCTCTCTTGGCCGGGGTTGGCGGGGCTGGGCCCAGTGCCCCCTTCTGGGCCCCACGAGGGTGAGAGGTGCTCCAGGCCAACACCACCCAGTCTGCACTAACTTGCCCTTCATCTCTGTCATTGCAGCGTGGAGGTGACAAGGGCCACCAAGAAACCAGAGCAGCCTGTCCCCTAGCTGGCCCAGAGGCCTCTGCAACCCAGCCACCCACTCCAAATGCACAGACACTGGCGTTGCCCCCCCAGCCCACCCTGTCACCCACTCACCCTCCAGGCCTGAGCCTGAGAGGAGCAGGGTTTGACCAGGCTACGGGTGGGCTCCCAGCCTGAAGGTGGCTGCGGGCCCTGCCCTTGGCAGGAGGAGGATGAAAGACAGCCCTAGCTCCCTCTCAACCCTCCCCCTCTCTGCAGCCCCGGGTGGTGCCCTATCCTCGTTCCCCAGGAAAGTCAGGGAGATCCACGGACCCCAGGGCCCCTGACCGCCACCACTGTGGCATCTCCCCTTGCTTTCTCCTGCAGATGGACAGCAGAGCTGGGGTCTCTGAGTCTTCTAGGCAGTGGGCCCAGATTGGGCTGGGGGAATGGAGGAAACAGGTCCTGCTCAGAGCTCTCCCCAACACCCACGCTGCCACCAGGCAGGTGTTTCCTGAGCCCTCAGTGCGCTGGGCTCCCAGCCATGGCCCGTCTCGCCCTCCATGCAGGGCAGGCGGCTGATGCCCAGGGATGTGACACTGCCATGGAGTCTGCCAGGGGATGATGGGAGCAGACAGGGGCTGCTGATCTGGAATGGGCAGCGTGGGGGTGACGTGGACTGGGCAGTAGCCAGCCAAGAGGAGACTGGGGCACAACGTGAGGCAGAAAGTGAGGTGGGAGACGCCAGCTCCAGAGCTGCTGGCACCTGCGCATCACATCTGAGACGCTGAAGGGAAAGCCTGGCTCAGGCCATGTGAGGCAGGAGGGGTGCTGGGTGGGCCCTGGCCCCAGAGCCCGTGGCAGGAGGGGCCTGGCCAGAGGAAGGAGCCTGCATACCTGGGGGGCTGGCACATGACCCCCTCCTCCTCCCACACACTGAAGCGGGACATTCGGAGACACCCACCAGGGTAGAGGTGGCATTTTAGAGATAGAAAGGCCTTTGGGAGTAGGGCCTCCAGCCTCCTCCCTGTTTAGAAGAACAAACAGGGGCTCCAAGAGTGAGGCAGTGAGCCAGAGAAACACTGAGTCCCGTGGGAGGGCTGGGACCTGGCCCTGCCTATCATGCTGTCCCCTCACATTAGGCCGAGTTTGTGACGTGCCCTTCAGAGGCTACGGCCTTCCCACCACAGCCTCCCTTGCTGGCTGGGGGCAGCTAGAGGGAGGCCTGGGGGCTTGGTTCCCTCGGCATCCAGCTGGCACCATGAGCCATGGGCACAGTTCAGGCAGCTGGAGGCCCAGAGAGAAAAGTGGAAATTCACCTGGGGAGAATAAATGTATTTCTTGTCTTATTTATTGATAAAGGTTTGTTTGACTCTGACATACTCTGAGGTTGAGAGGAGAGAACGTGGGATCTGGGGTCAGAAGGTTCAGCCTAGCTCTGTGGCCTCGGCTGCCCCGACCTCTCTGCGCCCCAGGCAGGGCTGTGGGAGGCAGTGGCAGCCTCTAGCCTGCCTCACCGGGCCGCCATGGGGGGTGACAAGGCAGGGCAAGGCAGTGCCCTGGAGTCACTAAGGAGGCCCTGGTGTGGGCAGCCTGGGAGGCCCTGCACCATCCCTCCTGGCTGGTGGCAGGGGCCAGTGGGGGTAGGGGCTGCAGGGCAGATTGGGGGGCCAGCTTCTCTTCATGCCCCTCCGCGCTCCTGCCCTCAGCTGCGTGGTGGACGAGATGGACTTCTCTAGCATGGAGCTGGACGAGGCCCTGCGCAAGTTCCAGGCGCACATCCGTGTGCAGGGGGAGGCCCAGAAGGTGGAGCGACTCATTGAGGCCTTCAGGTGGGCCCCCTCAGCTCCCCGCCAGACCCTTCCAGACTCCCCGGGTGGGGAAGCAGAGCCGCTGTGTGCCTGGGGGCAGGAGGTGCCTGAGGATTGGTCGGGGGGCTGGAGAGCCCCTTCTGGTGTGGCAGGAGGGTGGGCTGGGGAGAAAGGAGGGAAGGCAAGTGAAGGAGCAGACGTCCTGCAGCTCCCAAGCTAGGAGTGGCACCGCCCTCCAGGGCTGCCATGCACTCGTCCCATCCATTGGCAGGGCTTCGCTGAGCCTCTGTGCCAGGCTGGCACAGCAGGCATTTGGGGGTGTGACACCAGCCGTCTCCTCAGTGGGGAAGAGGACCAGGGCATGGGGCAGACAGCAATCTCCCTGGGCCTACAGCCCCCAGGGAGCAGGGGTACCCCTCGGCAGCCCCCACTGCTGGAGCCCAGGTGGGGAGGGCTCAGCGTCACTCTGTGTCTCCCGCCACAGCCAGCGCTACTGCATGTGCAACCCCGAGGTGGTGCAGCAGTTCCACAACCCTGACACCATCTTCATCCTCGCCTTCGCCATCGTCCTCCTCAACACTGACATGTACAGCCCCAATATCAAGCCTGACCGGAAGATGATGCTGGAGGACTTTATCCGAAACCTGCGAGGTGAGCAGGTGGGGGGATAAGAGGGTGAGGCCATTGCTTAGGCCCTGTCCCGTCCGTGCAGTGTCAGCTCTGTGAGTCTGAACCCCAGTCACATACTGTCACCTGCTCTCTGGGCCTGGTCACATGTAGCAGGATGCGAATGTCACCTGTGTGCCAGGAGTCTGGGGAGTTCCCAGGAGCCACTGCCACTGCCCTGTCAAAGCAACAGGGGCCTGTGGGCAGTGCCTCTTGCCCTCCACAGAACATCTTCCGTCGGTTGACCTCTAGGTCCTGGCCCGGAGCTGGTGCCTGGGTGGCACCAGCCCTTCCTGCTCCACATGCGAGGGGAGAGCCAGGCAGAGCCTTCACGGACAGGGCCATTCAAGTTAGCCTCGCGGATGACCTCATGGCATCTCCTGCCCAGTCCTTTTCTAATTGAAATAAAAGGTTTGGTGTGCTCCTTGCCTGGCAGGAAGCAAACCAAAAGTGGCAGGAAGTTTGTGTGCTCAGTTGAGTCTTGTTTCAGCCTTTACAAAACCAAAGTTATACATGCACATAATTTCATGGCTTTAAGTAATTCTACAAGGCTTAGCACAGATAAATTTTTCTCTCTCCCCACTTTGCTTCTCCAGAGACACATTCAGTTTTCTCAGCTGTTCATTTTGTGCTTCCTCTCTGTCGACAGACCGCATGTCCTGCCTCTTTTTCTCCTATTCCTTTTTTTGTTGGTTTAAAATGCATGTGCATGTGAGGTGTGTAAATGTGAGAGCTTGAGGAATGTCTGTATTCATTTACACTTGTGTAATGGCACCCAAATCTAGGTCTGCGTCATTTCCATCTCCCCAGAACATTCTCTCAGGTCCCATCCTAATCAATACCCTCGCCCAGCAGTGACAACCTGTCTGAGGCTGTCACCACCGATTAGTTTGGCCAGTCCTCGCGCTTCCTCTAGATGAGGTTACACACTGTGTATACTTAGTCATCTGGTTACTTTTATATACTGCTGCTTGCTATTAATGGTTGGTTTTGATTTTAAGCATTATCTATTAGTTTCCCATTAAAGAACGTGAGGATTTAGCTCTCTTTCATCCACTCTGCAGCCCACTTCCTCTAGAATCAGTCTTCACGGTATCAACAGTAAGGCTATGCGGACACAGTCCGAAACTGAGTCTTGAAGTATGTGCTGATTGCAGTTCCTTCCTGTTTCTGTTTTCCTTGGAGTTAATGCCTACCTTCTTCCATTTGCTTAACTGTCTGCAGACCTGCCCCGAATTCACCCCCAGCTTTCTTCCCTCAGAGTCAAGCTCCTCTCACCACATTTAGACGTGGGGGCATCCAGGAATGTCACTTCCCCAGAGCCCCGATGCTGCTCTCTGCACAGTTGCTCAGCCGGTCCACAGCTACCTTCCTGGGCCCTCCCTCCTCCAGCCCTGTGGTTGGATTCCTGGCTCCTGCAGGTTCATAGCTTCTTCATTTTTAGCTTACTTCCAGAGAAAAGGCACACTGGATACAAGCTTTTTGAGACCTTGCATTTCTTTGTCATGTTTGATTGGGAGTTTGGCTGGGAATAGAATTCCAGTCTGGAAACACATCAGTCAGAATTTGGGAGACCAATGTCTTTTAGCTGCCAGGCTGCCCTGCTGTTCCAACTTCTCTCCTTCTGTGTGTTCTTCTTTCTCTCTCTGAAAGCTCGTTGCTTCTGTCTGCCCTTTGTGTTCAGAATTTTCAGGATGATGTGCCTTGTTAGGGTTCTTTTTCATCCACTGTGATCCCTGCTGGGTTGTTTTCTTCAGTGTATAAACATGTGTCCTCCACTCATGGGAAGTTTTCTTAAATACTGTATTTGATCATTTCTTCCCTCCATTTTCTCTATACTCTTTTTTTTTATTTATCATTTTATTTATTTATTTTTCAAAATATTAAGGGGGTACAAATGTTTGTCATATGGACACATTGTATAATGCTGAAGTCAGGGCTTTCCCTGTGTCCCTCACCAGAATAGGATTCATTGGATCCAATAGGTAACTTTTTATTCCTCACCCCCACAACCTCCCCCCTTCTTGGTTTCCAGTGTCCTTTATGTCTCTTTGTGTCTGTGTGTGCCCATCAATTAGCTCCCAGTTATTAGACAGTTTATGTGGTGTTTGTTTTTCCATTCCTGAGATACTTCACTTAGGATGACAGTATCCAGTTCCATCCTAGTTGCTGCAAATGACATTTCATTCCTTTTTATGGCTGAGTAGTACTCCGTGATATACATATAGCACATGTTCTTATCCACTCATTAACTGATAGGCAATTAGGTTGATTCCACATCTTTGCAATTGTGAATTTTGCTGCAATAAACATTCAAATGCAGGTGTCTTGTTAATAAAATGACTTCTTTTCCTTTGGGTAGATACCCAGTAGTGGGATTGCTGGATGTAATAGTAAGTCTACTTTTATTTCTTTGAGGAATCTCCACACTATTTTCCATAGAGGTTGTACTAATTTGCAGTTCCACCAACAGTATATAAATGTTCCTTTTTCACCACATCCATGCCAGCATCTATTGCTTTTTGACCTTTTAATGTTGCCATTCTGATAGGGGTAAGGTGTTATCTCATTGCAGTTTTAATTTGCATTCCCTTGATGATTACTGATGTTGCACTTTTTTTCTTATGTTTGTTGGCCATTTGTCTATCTTCTTTTGAAAAACTTCCAATCACACCTTTGCCCACTTTTTGATGACGTTGTTTTCTCTTGCTGATTTGTTTGAGTTCTTTGTAGATTCTGGATATTAGCCCTTTGTTAGATGTATAGTTTGCAAACATTTTTTCCCATTCTGTAGGTTATCTATTTACTCTGTTGATTATTTCTTTTGCTGTGAAGAAAAATTTTAATTTAATTAAGTCCCACTTATTTATTTTTGTTGTTGCCATATTTGCCTTTGGGGTTTTATTCAGAAATTCTTTGCCTAGGCCAATATCTAGAAGAGTTTTTCCTATGTTTTCTTCTGGAATCTTTAGCTTCATGCCTTACATTTAAGTCTTTCATCCATCCTTAATTAGTTGTTGTATACGATGAGAGATAGAGGTCCTGTTTCATTCTTTTGCACGTGGCTATCCAATGTTCCCAGCACCATTTATTGAATAGAGCTTCCTTTCCCCAGTATATGTTGTTGTCTGCTTTGTCAAAAATCACTTCGTCATAGCTTTATGGTTGTATATCTGGAATCTCTATTCTGTTCCATTGGTCTATGTCTCTACTTTTACACCAGTCCCATGCTGTTTTGTTTACTATAGCCTTGTAGTATAATCTGAAGTCAGATTATACTGTGATTATAATGTGATGCCTCCAGATTTGTTCTTTTTGCTTAAGATAGCTTTTGCTATTCAGGCTCTTTTTTGGTTTCAAATGAAGCTTAGAATTATTTTTTCTAGACCTGTAAAATATGACATTGGTATTTTGACGGGGATTGTGTTGACTCTGAAAATCGCTTTAGGCAGGATAGACATTTTAATGATGTTGATTATACCAATCCATAAGCATGGGATATTTTTCCATTTGTTTGTGTCACCTGTAATATCTTTCATCAGTATTTTATAGTTCTCCTTGTAGAGATCTTTCACTCTGTTGGGTATGTATATTCCTAGGTATTTTATTTTCTTGGTAGCTATTGTGACTGGTATTGAGTCCTTGATTTGACTCTCAGATTGCCTGTTATTGGTATATAGAAATGCTACTGGTTTGTTTACATTGAACTTATAACCCGAGACTTTGCTGAATTTATTTATCAATTCTAGGATTCTTTTGGTGGAGTCTTTAGGATTTTCTAGATTCAAGATCATATTGTCAGCAAACAAGGATAGTCTGACCTCCTCTTTCCCAATTTGGATGTCCTTTATTTCTTTCTCTTACCTGATTCTCTGGCTAGGACTTCCAGTACTGCTGGAACAAATGCAGTGGTTTTGAAGTGTTGCATTGAATGCAATGCATTCAAATGCATTGAATTGAAGTGTTGATAGTGGGCACCCTTGTCTTGTTCTAGTTCTTAGAGAGAATGCTTTCAATTTTTCTCCATTCAGTATGCCGTTGGCTGTGAGTTTGTCATATGTGGCATTTAGAATTTTGACATGTGCTCCTTCTATGTCTGGTTTGTTAAGGTTTTTTGTTATGAAAGGGTGCTGGGGTTTAGCAAGTGCTTTTTCTGCATCTGTTGAGATGATCATGTCATCTTTGTTTTTGCTTCTGTTTATGTGGTGAATCATGTTTATTGATTTCCATATATTGAACCATCCTTACATCCCTGGGATGAAACCCACTCGACCATGGTGAATTACCTTTTTGATGTACTGTTGAATTCGGTTTGCTAGTATTTTGTTGAGGATCTTTGCATTTATATTCATAAGGCATATTGGGCTGTAGTTTTTTGTTTATTTGTTTTGTTTTGTTTTGTTTTGTCATGTCCTTTCCTGGCTTTGGTATCAAGGTGATATTAGCTTCATAGAATGAGATAGGGAGGATTCCCTCCTTTGAAATGTTATGGAATAGTTTCTGTAAGATAGGTACCAGTTCTTCTTTGTAGGTCTAGTAAAATTTGTCAGTGAATCTGTCTGATCTGGGCTTTTTTTATTGTTGTTGGGAGATTTTTTACTACTGCCTTGATGTCACTGATCATTTTTCATTGTTCAGGATTTTTATTTCTTCCTGATTCAGCCTTGGGAAGTTATGTGTTTCCAGGAATTTATACGTTTCCTCTAGGTTTTCTAGTTTGTGTGCAGAAAGGTTTTTGTAGTATTCACAGATGATATTTTGTATTTCAATGGTATCAGTTGTAATGTCTCCTTTTTCATTTCTGATTGAGCTTATTTGAGTCCTTTCTCTTTTATTTCTGGTTAATCTGACTAGTGGTCTATCAATTTTGTTTATCGTTTCAAAGAATCAACTTTTGTTTCATTGATCTTTTGTATTTGTTTTTTGTTTGTTTATTTGTTTTTGGTTCTGCTCTGAGCTTTGTTATTTCTTTTCTTTTGTGGGCTTCTGGTTTGGTTTGTTCTTTTTCTAGTTCCTTCAGATGTGACATTAGGTTGTTAATTTGTGATCATTCTGTCTTTTTGATGTAAGCATTTAAGGCTATGAACTTTCCCCTTAGCACTGCTTCTTCTGCATCCCACAGATTTTGAAAGCTTGTGTCTCCTTTGTCATTCAATTTGATTTCTATCTTAATTTCATCATTGATGCAAGGATTGCTCAGTAGCAGGTTAATTTCCATGACATTGTGTAGATTTGAGAGTTTCTCTTGAAATTGATTTCTAGTTTTATTCCACTGTGGTCTGAGGAGATACATAGAATGATTTCAATTTTTCTGAATTTGCTGAGACATTTTTTGTGGCCTAAGAGATGATCAATCTTGGGAAATGTCCCATGTGTTGATGAAAAGAATGTATATTCTGTAGTTGTGGGGTAGAATTTTCTGTAAATGTCTGTTAGGTCCATTTATTCTAGAGTCCCATTTAAGTCCAGTATTTCTTTGTTGATTCTCTGCTTCAATGATCTGTCCAGTTCTGTTATTGGGGTGTTAAAGTCCCCAGCAATTATGATGCTACTATTTATTTCTTTGATTACATCTAGTAGAATTTGTTTTATGAATCTGGGAGCTCCTGTCTTAGGTGCATAGATATTTATGATTGTTATGTCCTCTTGTTGAATTGCTCCCTTTACCATTATATAATGACCATCTTTGTCTTTTTTCACCATGTTGATTTAAAGTATATTTTATATTATGTGAGAATAGCTACACTTGCTCACTTTTGGTTTCCATTTGCATGGAATATTTTTTCCCATCTTTTTACCTTGAGTCTTTGCTAGTCCTTGTGAGTTAGATGCGTTTCTTGGAGACAACTTGGATTATATTGTTTCATCCATTCAGCCAGTCTGTGCCTTTTAAGTGAGGCATTAAGACCATTCACATTCAGTGTTAGTATTGATATGTGTGGTACTGTTCTGCTCATTATGTTGATTGATACCTTGTTTTCCTTTCCCTCTTGTGCCATTGCTTCACAAGACCTGTGAGCTATAACTCTTGGGTGTTTTTACATTGTTGGGTATCTATTGTGCTGTTCCATGTATAATGCACTTTTGAGCATTTCCTATAGGGCAGGTCTAGTAGTGACACTCCCTTAGTGTTTGCTTATCTGGGAACATTTTTATTTTTCCCTCATTTATGAAACATAGTTTTGCAGGATACAAATTATTGGCAGTTGTTCTATTTAAGAAGACTAAAAATGGGGCCCAAATCCCTTCTGGCTTGTAAGGTCTCTGCTGAGAAATCTGATGTTAGCCTGATGGGTTTTCCTTTGTAGGTTAGTCGTTACTTTCATCTTGCAGCTTATAGAATTTTCTCCTTCATTTTGACTTTGGCCAAGTTGATAACTATATGTCTTGGAGATTTGCTATGAATCTTCCTAGTGTTTGATGACCACCTTGTATCTGGATATCTGAATCCCTGGTGATACCAGGGAAATTTTCATCGATAATTCCCTTGAGTAGGTTTTTCATGCTCTTTCCTTTTCCTTCTTCTACCTCAGGGATAACTATAATTCTTATATTAGCTCATTTTACATAGTTCCTACAGATGTTTACTCCACTTGGGTTCAGATGCAATGGTGGTAGGCAGCTAGCTGGTCTGTGGCAGAGCATTGGACCATGGAGGTGACACCCACCAGGCAGCAAATGGGGCAGGGCCACAGAGCCAGGTGGTAGCATGGGAGCTATAGGGCTGGGGCCACAGGGCCAGGCAGCAGCACAGGAGCCACAGGGCAGGGCCATGGGCCCAGGCCACAGGCAGCTTGGGTTTTATGTCTGCACAGGTCTTTCTGAGGCAGTTGCCACAGGGCTCCTCAGGTGGCATCAGCAGTGCCTACTCTGTTTGAATCCCCTGTTGTTGTGGGGGCACACTTGGCTCCCAGTCATGGGGCCTATGGGAGGGGAACATCTGCTCTTCCTGCTCCCTCCCTTACCCAGCAGGGGTGATATGGAGGCAGTTGTAGCAAAACCTAGACCAGGCACTCCGGACCTGAGAGCTCAGAATGGCGTTAGTTGCAGTGACCTGGGAACAAGAGACAGCAGGCCCCCATTGCACCCACTCTCCGGCACAATATTCCTGCACAGTCTTCAAGCACCTCCCTGATCTGTCCGGAGGTCTGTGGTCGGGGGGTGGCCCTCACTCCTCGAGTCACAGTGTCTGTGGAGGGAGCATGGAGATCCAGGTTTCCCTTCTTCTGTCCTTCCCCATGTGTAGACACCTCCCCCAGGTACCTTCCGATCTTGCCAAGTGGATCTTCCTCTCTGTTATCTCCTATTGCTTCTCTGGTGATTTACAATGCTCTATCCAAGAGGGCCCCTCTGTTTGTGGGCATCTACTTGCAACGTTCTATCCTCTCCTTGAAAGCAGCATGTGTGGGCTGCTTCTAGTCCACCTTCTGGGCCCCCACCCCTTTATAAAGCAGTTAAACCATCTTCCACGAGTGCATGAGTCAGAGACCAAATGTGTTCTATTTCACAAGATCCTCTAAGTCTTGCCTCTTTATTTTTAGAGGTATTTTGGCAAGTTGGGTTACCTCTGACCTATTGTCTTCACCTCTTGCCAGTGGAGATTAGTGAGTTTGGTCCCCCAGCTTAAGCTCCCAGGTGGTGGATTGCACTTGTGTGTATAACTCCACTGCCCTCTAATAGCTTGAGCTGGGGGGCACTGTGTTAAGCTATGGGGTTACCCTCTCTATCCTTGGTTGTAGATTGCATGAAGGAGCCAGTTATCAAGGTAATCCGATCCCTCTGTGTTGGTCTCTGGTCCCCTGGATAGGGAATACAAATGCCCCCATCTTTAGGAAGGGTCTTGCCACTCCCAAGGGTTACTTGGACCCTCTTCCCCCTTAAAGTGGGGGTAGGGACAAGGCAGATCTCAGCTGATGCTTGCAGGCCTGTGTGTGTGTGTGTGTGTGTGTGTGTGTGTGTGTGTGTGTGTGTGTGCTTCTATGGTTGCTTGAACTGCAGCTAGGGGGAGCCGCTAATATGTTATTCGGGGCTTTTTCAAACATGCTTGGGAGGCTGCTCCTGATGGGAGGGGTCAATTGCTGGAGTTGCTAAGGTCTCTGACCAGGGTTTTCCTTCCTGTCTGCAGACCCCACTGTTGGCAGCCATCCGGATGTGGAGAGCAAGACCTATAGCTATTTTCTTATTAGATGACCTAAGCCGGTGTGGCACGCCAAGTCAATGGGCTGTCAATTACTGTACAGTACCCAGGTCACGCAGCTTCATGCCAGTTGCACAGGGAAAGTGGCTTTTCTCACTTCTCCCCACCTCCAAGGGTGGAGCCCGCTGTGCCCAGTGCAAAAGTCTTCGGGCAAGGGGAGGAGTGCTGCCCATACCAGCTCCTGGGGACCCCTCTGATGAGGGTCTCCCACCGCTGGGGAACTAGCACTGGGGCGAGCACTCAAGTTTGCCCACCGACACAGGCCCAGCTAGCAGAGACAGCAGGTCCCACAGGAGTAAGCAGCTTTCCTCACTTTTCCCACCTCCAAGGGTGAAGCCCACGCACTGGTGCAAAAGTCCCCGGGCTGGGGGAGGGGTGCTGCCCAAAACGGCAGCAGCTGCAGCGTCTGAGCTGAGCACCAGGCAGAGCTAGCTCTGCGGGCAACTGTTCAGGGGTTGGCAGATGCAAGTTCGGCAGGCTGAACCAACACCCGCTATCTCTTGTGTGTCACGGTCCCGCAATCTCTTGCCTGTCCCACGAAAAGTCTTGCTCTTTCTGCCCCATCCCGAGCCGGCTCAATCCTCAGCGGTTTCCAGGGACAGAGCCCCCTATTTTTAGTGCTCACCTCCTTTGTTCTGGCCCCGCTGACCACCAGAGGCGAGATGCCTGTCTCCACACTCCCTGCTGGGGTCACAGGAAGTGATCGCTGAGACCAGTCCCTCCACCGCCCAGTGCAGTCCTGGCACAGAGCACCAGGGAGTTGTCTCCTCTCCACAGAGCCCAACGTCTCCTGCTGCAACTCTGCCCTGACTTCAGGCAGGTCCCTGTCTGTGTGGGTGTGGGGGTCAGTGGGGAGCCGGCTGTCCTCCTGTGGGTCAGATCCCACTGCACTCGCTGGCCGGCGGCACTGCAGTCCCACGCCCTATTCTCTGTCGTTCCTCTTGCACTCTCCAGACTTGGCGATCCCATCTCCCAGTCACCTTTTTTTTTTTTTCCTGCTTTGTGTGTCCCACACTGTTTCTCTGCAGCTTCACAGTGGGGTTCTTGCGGGGAGTGATCCACTCATGTGTAGCCGTCAGAGTTCTTCACCTCCCTCTCTGGGAGCAGAGCGCCAGGAGGTCACCTCCACTCTGCCATTTGCGCACTCCCTAACTTTTACAGTTTTCTATATGCCGTCTTTGTTTTCTTGCTCGACTTTCTGGAAGGTGTCCCATGTCATTATCTTTCAAGCCTCCTACCAAGTTTTTCATTCCTGTTCTCGTATGTTTCATTTTCAATAGCTCTCTTTTGTCCTCTAAGTATTTCTCTTTTATAGCATTTTATTCTTGTTTTGTAGATGCAATATCTTTTCCTATCTCTTTGAAGATATCAATATGTTTTGTTTGTTCTGGTTTCTCCCTGCTTGCCTCTATTTCTTCTGGGTTCTTGTTTTTACCTATATTTCTTTCTCTTTCCAAATACAGTTAATAAAATTTGGTTGTCAATTCGTATTTAAGAGTGAGGCCAGGTGTGGTGGCTCACGCCTGTAACCCTAGCACTCTCGGAGGTTGCAGCAGGGGGATCACTTGAGGCCAGGACTTCATGACCAGCCTGAGTAAGAGCAAGACCCATCTCTACTAAAAATAGAAAAATTAGCCAGGCATGGTGGTGCACACTTGTAGCCCCAGCTAATCCGGAGGCTGAAGCGGGAGGATTGCTTGCGCCCAGGAATTCAAGGCTGCAGTGAGCTATGATGAAGCCACCACACTCCAGCCTGGGTGACAGAGCAAGACTCTGCCTCAAAAAAAAAAAAAAAAAAGGTGAGCTGCTAAAAAGCCGATTAAAAACTCTGTGAGCATAGGTGGAGGATGCTGACTGGTGGGCTTTCCTGGAGGGTGATTTAGTTGCACTGTTTTATTGGGAGACCCTGACTGCAACATCTTCAGATATTTTCTCTTGTGCTGGTTGATCGCCCAGAAGATAAATGTCCAATCTGCTGCCCAGAGGGTATGATTCTGGCTGCCAGAGTTCTGAGATCTTTGTGAGAAACAGGGTTGAGGAGTCTCTTAATATATAGACATCAACTTCATCCCCCTGTTTTCAGCACAGACTCCCACCATTGGCTGGTCTTGGGGTCCCCCAGCCCAGAGTTCTAGAAGATGAGCCCCCAGTCTTCTGCTAGAGCAAAGAGGGACAGAGAAGTATAACCGCTTTTTAACTGATTTTCAACCTGCTTTCCTATTTCCAGCCCACCTTCACCTCTACTTCCAGGGGTTGCTGTTGCCGCCAGCCCCTTGGTGGCTCCTTGGTGTGCCCATGGCTCCAAGCCTCTCTGCTGCTCAGGCTTCAGCTTTCCCCGCCTTGCTAGTCCATCTACTCATTCATGCACTTTCCAGGTCCCGGGCTGCCGTTCATTGCCCCTCTCCGCTTGTCTTTGTGGGTTTATTCCTTTCTCCCCAGGCTGTAGATGCAGCAGAGGCTTGCGACCCACTGCCTGGAACTGGGGGCCGCTGTGGATTTGGTCTTTCTCCCGCTCTTTCTTGACTGCAGCCTGTTTGCCTCAGCACCCCGGGCTGCCTGGCTCATTTGCGTGACTTTAAGAACCAAGCAAGATCAGATGTGAAGAAGCCAGGGCAAGGCAGGTAGTTGCTCCTAGAAGACACGATGTCCTCCCAGGAGCTGGGAACACTCCTTTGAGGACACTTGCCAAAGTTGTTTTATTTTTCACTTTTCCATCTTATAAAAGAAGCATATAGTCATTAAAGAAAGAGTTGGAAAAAGTAGAAAGAAGACATTTTTTTATCACCTCAGTTTCTACCTCCAAAAGAAATTTGTCTACATGTTGTTATATTTCCTCCCAGGATGTGTTTGTCACCAGAGCTTTATCATCACCACACAGCAGGGGATAGTGTGAGGATCTCACCACCCACATCAGCACAGGGGTCTGCCTGTCCTCCTGTCCCCATGAGGGAGGGACCTGCCACCCCTTCTAGGACCAATTACTTAGCACCGGGCTCCCTACCGGAGGGTAGAGAGGGCCCAAGAGGAGGAAGTTCAACAAAGAACAAGATAGAACATTGTCTAGATGCTCTCCTGGCCGGGTGAGGGGGTGGGGGGTTAAGCAAATACAGGGAAGACAGTGGAACCGCAGAAGCAAAGCGATTAATACTTAGCGGGAACATGGAGGCTGTATTTGACAATCAGGAAGGAGTCCTGGGAGAAGGAAGAAGAGGCCTGGTTAGGGAACATCAAGGGATGAGCCTGGAGGTGAGTGTTGGGGCTGTATTGTGGTAGTTTGGGTAAGGAGCTTGCCCTTACCCAATGGTATAGGTATGGGGCACCAGCATTGAAGGGTTTGGAACAAGGATATGGCAAAATCAAGGCCACCTCTAGGAGCCCCAGTGTGGTAGGGGCTTCCTCTCTGGCCCCAGGGCTCTGACAGCCTCCCTCCCCACCTCACCCTGCCCACTCCACATTGGTAGGTGTAGACGATGGCGCCGACATCCCCAGGGAGCTAGTGGTAGGCATCTACGAGAGGATACAGCAGAAGGAGCTCAAGTCCAATGAGGACCACGTCACATACGTCACCAAGGTGGAGAAGTCCATCATGGGCATGAAGACAGTAAGTGTCCACTGCAGAGCAGCACTTGCCATACAGGGGTCAGCTTCCTCCCCGGTTGCCGAACCGCACCCATCTCCTGTCTCCCCTCCTTCCTTTCCTCCTGGTATCTCCTCCCTTTCTCCTCCTTCCCTTTCAAAAGCCTTTGAACCTTTCCTGCTGTTCATTTGCTGAATGGTTATTAAGTGCCTACTGTGTGTCAGGTGCAGTATCCTCTTTTGTCCATTGCCTAATTTCCTCATTGCCTCTGGCCACCAGATGCTGCAGCAGGAGAGACTGAGGTGAGATTTCAAGAAGGACTGCCCCAGTTGTTTAGGGTTGAAGCATCTGGGTGGCCAATGGGGAGGTTGAGGATGCCTTTCCTAGGATGGTGTACATACCAGGCATTCCTGGATGGTCCCAATAGATGGCAGGAAATGGGCTGGAGTAGGCTGTAGGCTGTGTTGTCTCAAACCACTGAGGTGCCCCATTAGTTGTGCCTATGTCCCAGGCAACATGTTCCAATCATGCAATGGTTTCTAAAGTGAGCGTTCTCTGTAGGTCACCACATACTATGTCAGCAGAGGCACTTTGTACTGTAAATATAAAGGATGCAGAGAAGTGTCCGGTTCCTCCTCCCTCCATTGCTGGCTCAGGGAAGAAGCAGTTTGGGAGAGTTGGGGGCCGCCTCCACCCAGACTGTGCGGGGCTGGCCTTTTCTGCTCTAGAGCCTTGATTGCTGCGGTCTTAGTACCTGTCTGGCCTGCCAGTGACTGGCTTGTCTTACACACTGGGGTAGATGTGAGGTGTCCCTGTGAGCCCCCTCGCTCTTGCACCCTTGTGTCTGGGTGTGCAGTAGAGAAAGGGTGGAGATGTCATGCTGCAGGCCACAGCTCAGGACATGGGGACACCCTTGAGGTCATAGAGGGCAGAAGGTCGACAACGGCTGCACTGAACAATCTGAGAGCTCTTGCCAGTGTCCTTCCCCACCCATTCACTCCTCACTGACTCCAGCTTAATGAACCCCTTCTCCTGTGGCCTTGTTCCCCAAGAAGCCTGAGGAAGGGAAAGAGTCCTGGATGAGGAGAGAGGAGGTTTAGGGTCAAGTTCAGGCCCTGCAGCAGAACCAGAGCCCCCTCCCTTCTCCCTGGAGAACGGTGCTGTGGGGTGGGGGTCCGTGGTCTCTGGGGCTCCTCCAGCTGGGTGCTGAGTGCCGCCCTCGTGTCCAGGTGCTGTCAGTGCCCCACCGCCGCCTGGTCTGCTGCAGCCGGCTCTTCGAGGTGACAGACCTGAACAAGCCGCAGAAGCAGGCGGCGCATCAGCGGGAGGTGTTCCTCTTCAACGACCTGCTGGTGGTGAGCGGCCCCACCCCAGGACCCTCAGAGGGCAGGGGGGCGTCTGGGGTTTCCAACGGAGGCTCCCTGCATAGGACTGATGCACCCTTTTCCTAGCGCCTTCATAGCATGGGTGTGAGGAAGCTCAGGCAGGTACGACAATTCCTACTTTACAAGTCGTGAGGCAGAGACACAAGCAAGGTGGGAATGAACCCACCTCTCCACGTACAGGAAACCTAGGGCAGGGAGAGCACAGCGGGGGGGCGTGGATGTGCATGTGCGAGTGTGTACACACACATCTGTGGGGTACTTGTCTTTTGCTCTTTGAAAACAAGAATCCATTCAACAGATATTTATCATGTTGTCTGTGCCAGGCGTTGCTCTAAGCGCTGGGAGACAGTGCAGAGAGCAGGGTTTGAGCAGACGTGTCTTTCCCTGTCTTTTCCTCCCCATCCGTGAGCCGCGCTGGCACTCCCTCTAAAGTGATCCAAGCCTAACGACCACCGCCCCACTGCATTCTAGTCCTGCCGCCAGGGACAGCCCCCCCAGGTCTGCCTGCTCCTGAGGCCCACTTTCCACGGAGCAGCGGCAGTAGCAATCATTCCAGAGGGCACAGCAGGCCATGTGGCCACCCTGCCCAGAACCTACCCCGCTCCCCGTGCAGTGACAAAGTCCAGACCCTGCCAGGCCCAGGTCCCCGACCTGCCGCCCTGCACCCTCCTCGGGCCCACAAGCCGCCTCCTGCCGGCCAGGCCTTTTTCTTGCCGCTGCCACTGCTTGGAAAGCTCCTCCAGAACTGCACGCTGCCTCCGCCTCTTCAGCCAGGTGTCACAGCCAACGCCACATCAGGGAGGCCCTCCTGCCCACCTAGCAAGGAGTTCTGCCACTCACTTTCTCTTCCTTACCCACTTCCTTTTCCTTCAAAGCACTTAGAGACTCCGAAATTACCTTGCATATCCCTTTCTGCACTTAGTGTTTTGCTGTTATGCTTTACTGACTGACCAACTGATTTCCACCTCGACTCTTCCTCCACCTGGCACATGTGCCTCGAGGGCAGGGGCTCTGTCCCCTGCCTCCTGTGCTTCAGGAGCCCAGCGCACAGGTGGTGCTGAATAAGCAATGGGCTGACTTTAGCAAAGTGAGCTTTCATTTTAGTAGTGGAGAGGGAGAGGAAACAATTAAGGAAACAAACAAGATAACAGAGCAGGAAGGTGCTGTGAAGACAGTAAACAGGGTGGTAGAGGGTGACTGGGGTGGAGGGGCTGTTTGGGGTTTATTTTTTTAGGCAGAGTGGCCCAAGAAGGCATCTCTAAGGAGGTAGCATTTGAGTTAAGACCCAAGCAGTGCGAGTGATCCCGCCGTGCAGAAAGCTGCAGGGAGCATAGTGGGAAAGGCCACCAGGTCAGGGCAGGGACGCGGGTTGGCCTCTACATGTGGAGAGAAGAACCACCGGAGGGTTCCATGCAATGAAGAAGCACATTTTGACATAGTGTGTGTATGTATATGTATGTGTGTGTATCTACATGTAGATCTATGTGTATGCATGTATTTAAGAGTACGTGTCTATACATATGTATCTGTGTGTATGTTTACTCATGTATTCACAAATCTCCTTGGGTGTTCCTGCATCCACATGTGCACATGTGTGTTTACATGTGTGTACACCCATCAGTGTATGTCACACTCCCTTCCTTGGCCAGATTCTCAAACTCTGCCCGAAGAAGAAGAGCTCCTCCACGTACACCTTCTGCAAGTCGGTCGGCCTTCTGGGCGTGCAGTTCCACCTCTTTGAGAATGAGTGTGAGTTTTGAGAGTGCGTGGATGACCCGGAGATGCAGCAGATGGGGGGGGAGCTGAGGGAGAAGGGCTGGCTGTAGGGTGGGTGGGAGGCGAGTGCCACACAGACCCCCTCCCCTCCACTGGCTGGCTGGCCCCAGCCCTTGGCTGCTGCTGCTCACGGCCCACCGGGGCCTGGGGTCTGGCTTCCAGATTACTCTCATGGCATCACACTGGTGACCCCGCTCTCGGGCTCTGAGAAGAAGCAGGTGCTGCATTTCTGTGCCTTGGGCTCAGATGAGATGCAGAAGTTCGTGGAGGACCTGAAGGAGTCCATTGCCGAGGTGACGGAGCTGGAGCAGATCCGGATAGAGTGTAAGGACACGGCATGCCCAGGCTGTCCCAGGCAGTTAGCAGGGGTGCGTGGGTAGGCTCTGGTCTACCAGAGGCAGGGGCAGCTTGCAGACAGACGCACCCCAGACACCTGGGAGCCTCCCTGTCCTGCCCTTGCCCCACTCTGGCCCCTCCCCATCTCCTGACCTCTCTGCACCATCCTGGGCTATCAGTCAAAAGGGCCAGTATGAGTGCACTGCTTCTCACGTTCTCACGACGAAAGAAAGGCACATGTGTGTGCTCATCTCACTGGCCACCTGGGGCTGCGGGTGGGCCCCTTGGGACAGAGAACTCTGCTGTGTCTGACCAGGACGCCAGGTGAGCTGGCCCAGGCAGGCATGCAGACCATGAGGTCCTCGTGCTCAGGGCTTTTCTTCCCACCAAACTGTCTCTTGTCGACTTTCCCCAGATCTAGTCCAAGTCCACATGTTGCACCTGGTTAGTTTCACTTCTTTAATCTTTTTTAACCTGGAATCGTCCCTCCACTTTATTCTTTATAACATTGGCTTTTGGCAGAGCCCAGGCTGGTTTTCTCACTATCCTTCATCTTGCAGTTGTCTTTCTGTTCCTCAAAGGAATGCCTAGATTCTAGATTGCTCCAATCCAGGAATGTCAGAGAATGCGTGGGGGTCTCCATGTGTCCAGGTGGCTCACCAGCTGCTCTCTGGGTTAGAAAAGCGCAGCAATGGCCTCCAACCACACCCCTCTGCAAGCCTTTACTGCTGAAGCATCGCAGTGGTTTCAGGTAGATTTTAAAGGGAAATTAAATAAGAATGGATTCAGAAACTAAAACAGAAAATTAAAAATAGACTTCAGGTCTGCTCATGTGGCTACTTACTTGGAAAGTATTTCTAAATTAATATAAACCATTAGGCAGCAGGAAAGGCAGTGGGAGTATTTGAGCAGGGGACCAATATGACAGGGTGATACTTTTTAATCATCATTTCTGAAGCACCTACTATGTGCTAGGCAGTTTATTTATATTCTGCCAATCCCCACAGTGATGCTGCAAGGAAGGTGTTTGTCCTCATCCTACAGATGAGGCTCAGAGAAGGTAAGCAGTGTGTCCAGGTCATGTATATCAGAAGTGGAGGAGCTGATGTTTGCATTTAAATCTGATTCCAAGGTTCATAAACTTCTGAGCATGAAAGAAGAGGTTCTGTTTATAATTTCCTAAGAAAACAATCTAAATCAGGGTTACACAGAACTCCACAGACAAGGCGTGTGACTCCGGCAACTGCTTGGTGGGGAGAAGTGCACATAAACTCCCTTTCTCAGGCTGTTGGCTCATTTGAGTTCAGTGGTTTAACAGACTCTTTTCAAGGGCTGGACTAGATGTCCAGAGAGGCCATCTCGGCTGTTGTTCTGGAACATTCTCAAGGATGCACCTTGAAATGGCTTTACTTCTCTCGGTGTCAGAATGTCCCAGATGGCCCTGCACTGCACCGGGCAGCCACAGCCCATCACCTGGCGCAGCACTGTGGCAGAGGCACCTCCGCCAGCCCTGGAGCAGCACATGGGTCCTCTTCCAAAGCAGCAAAGGAGTGGATATTGTCAGAGTCTGTGAAGCCAAGAGGGGGATGGATGGCATGGGAGCAGGGAAGAAGGCCCACGCTCGGCTCTTAGTCTTCAGATGCAGAGAAGGGGAGGGGACAGCCGAGGGCAGATGAAAAGCTGGCCAGGGAGGAGGAAGGGAAAGAAGTCAGAAAAAAAGAAAATGAAAAATAGTTCCAGCGGCCGTTTACTGAGCACTTTTTCATGCCAGGCACTGGGCTCATTGCTGAGCCTATTAATTCTCACAACTTACCCCGAGCGCATATTATTATCCTCATTTTGCAAATGAGGAAACTGAGGGTAATGAGCTTAAGGAAGTGGTCCAGGTTCACACAGTCAGTGATAAAACAAGATTTGCATCCAGGTGCCCCAGACTCTATGCTTATAATTATAGTGCTAGTTTCTCCAAAGCCAAGAGACCCCTCTGGGGCAGAGAAACAACTCTCAGTTCAGCACAAACATTTGGTATGGTTGATGGTGTGACTCAGGCAATCAGGACAAATTGTCCTGGTTTGGAGGTTTGCAGTTCAGTGTCCCTGGATTCTAGACAACCAGAAAGACGGACAGTGGAACGCGGGAGAGTAGCTTTGATAAAAGGAACTTGAGTCACGTCTCCTGGAAGAGAAAGGCCAGAGGAGTGATTTCATAATGACTGTCAGACCCCCAAGGATGGTGGCTGGCAGTTCTGAGGCACCACTGAAGAGAACAAGAAGGAACAGTTTTCCAGTCCAGACAGAAATTAAAGTTTAGTGCTGAGACAGATGTCCTGGCCACACAGGCTGTGCAGCACTGACAGGTCCCTGGGCATGTGAAATTTCCACCTTGGGAGAGCTCTGAGCACCCTGCGGAAGCTCAGCGGCTGAGGCGGGCTAAGTCCTGCCAGGTGCAGGACGGGTGGGCAGGACGTCGCCAGCTGTCACTGAGGTCTGCCATGCCAAGAGCTTTGTGATGGAAGCTAAGACTTACTGGACACTGCCACGGCCAGGCCTGGCTCCGCGTGCTGGACATGTACCTCTTCATGTAATCCCGAAGTGGGCACACCTGTCCCTTCAGGTGAGGCCCAGAATGGTTAGGGGAGTTACCTAAAGGCACACAGCTGAGAGTGTTGAGCCAGGATTCAAACCCAGGCAGTCAGCCTCCCCGGTACCTGCCTCTCCTGCCGCCTCTCTGACGTTCGAGCCGGTCTCCCCAGCCTCACGCACAGATGAGCAGACAGCAGCTCTAGGGGCATCTAACTTGCTGTTTGGCTGTGGTGCCAGCCCCCAGTCCCTGTTTCATAGCATATAGAGGAGGCCCTGCCCCCTCCCCTTCCTCCCCTTCCTGCTCTCTCTTCCTTTCTTCCCTTACCTGCCTGTGGCCGAGATAAGGACTTCTCTCATTCACGGGTTTCTCCACCCCTTAGGGGAGCTGGAGAAACAGCAGGGAACAAAGATGCTCTCCTTCAAGCCCGGAGCCCAGGTGGACCCACAGTCAAAACAAGGATCGCCTACAGGTGAGCGTCGGCGCTGCCCTGGGGCCTGGACCACGGAGGCCACCCGTGGCCCTGGGCTGGGTCCTGGGGCGTGTGGGTGGGAGAGGTGCCGTTCCTGCGGCCGTTGCTCTCTGCTGAGCAGTGCCAGCCGTGCTCTCTTTGTTCTCATGGGCTGTGGTCGTGGACGTGAGGGGGCACGTGGGAGAGAAATGTGTCCAGTTTGCAAACTGCACCAGAGCTGCCGAGTCTGTGTCAAATGTCACTGTCTGCCCTGCGGGAGTCGGGCCAGAGTCCTGCCGTCCTGGCCCCTCCCCTGCAGCCAGGCTCTCTGACACTGCTGGTTCATGAGGGGGATCAGAGGGTGGTCAAGAGAAACCCCATGGGAAAAACTTCCCAGCCAGGAGCCCGGTAAGAAGGCAGGGTGGCCAGAAGAGTCTAGAAATCTGGTTCTGCCCCGTACAGTCCTTTCACTAACAAGCTAGAAGCACTCTTTAATCCCAGGCCAGGTCAGCCCAGGCCAAAATCCAGACACATCCAAACTCAAACTCAGTTTCTCTCTTGGTCTCTTCAAGTTGAATTGTTCCTTCCAGCCGAATCAAGTCATCTTCAGACTTGGTATCTCCTTCGGCCACGTTCTCTAGACCTGCTTCCTCCTGCCTCTGATGTCCCCTCCCTTCTACCTCCTGCCCTGAACCTTACTCCCCTGCAGGGTCACAGGAAGCATCGTCTCCCTCCCCCAACCCCAAATAAAGAGAAGGAGAGAAGGCAAGGCGTGAGAACTAAAATCCCATCCCAACAGAACCCAGCAAACCACCCAGACCTGCCGCCTGGCTGGCCGGCAGTTTCCTCTCACACTCAGAGTTTCCCAAGAGCCTGCTGCCCTGCGCAGGGCCCCAGCAGCCAGGGTCGCAGCAAGACCCAGTCTGAGCTGAGGAACTCCAGTGGCTCCATGTGGCCACAGCCCTCCGTGGTTGGCCCTCACGCCTGACTTGGGACAGGGACCCACCATGCCAGCGAAGACATGTGATTCATTTTCCAAGCAGGACATGGGGCTCTTTTTGCTGGGAGGAGGTTCTCACTGTCATGGAATCTTCTGCGCGTGCGTCTGGCCTGCCATTGTGTGTCCGCATCTCTGCACCTGCTTTCAGTCAGCCCTTCATTTCTGTACAGCCACAGGACGGGGGCCACTGCTCATTTTCACAGCTGTCTAGAACCAGTCCTCAGGGCCACTTATTCCCTGCCACCGCACCCTGCACCCACATCCCCATCCGCCTCTCTTTTGGAAGCTTCAGCCCTGGCCAGGCCCAAGTGCACGTCCTCAGGGAGGCGTTTCTCATTCCTCAACAGTGGCGCACCTCCCTCTTACGCCGCAGAGAGCAGAGGGCTGAGCCCAGCAAGGGGAACTGGCACCTCCAGGGGACTTGGGAAATCAGAGGGGCCCCTGCCAGAGGTGGGGGTGGAAGCCAGGGGTGACTCAGTCAAAAAGCATCATGGAGCTGTCCTCAGGGGTCCACAGGGTCCCTGCTGCTATGCCAGGCCAGCCAGAAGACCTAGCAGTAATTACAGGGCCATTATGGGCTGTCCCAGTGCCAGCACCGTGGGGAGTGCTATGCACGCCTGGCCCATCGCGTCCTCCCCATGCAGCTGGGTCTCAGGGGTGGGAACACGGAGGTGTGGCCCCCACTCAAGGAGCCTGCAGGGGAAGGAGACAGCCCAACATGGTGCCACAGACACGCCAACTGTCACAGCCCATACTGGGAAGGCTTTGACTGTGGGTAAATTAGATTCAATAATGCCAACATCAGAAAGAGTGGCAGAGATCGTCTGGTCTGTGGAGGCCCAGAGAGATGTAGCATCTTGCCCAGGGTCACACACCAAAGTGGCAGAACTGGGCCCTGCCTTTCAGGCCCAGGGCTTTGTCTCGGTCTCATGCCTGCTAACTGCAGGGGTGCCGGGGGGGAGGGTCTGTGTCGGGACTGGTGGAGAACAGCCCTGTGCTCTTTGTGTTCAAAGCCAAGAGGGGAGCTGCACTCGGGGAGCAGCCAGTGGAGAGCGTGGTGGAGGTAAGTGGAGGCCTGGTCACCCAGGTGAGTGATTCCTTGCCCGACTTGTCCCTCTTCTCACCGTCTCTGTTGTTTCTCTTCTCAGGTATTAATCAATGCCTCCCCAGCCCGACTCACCATTTTACCAATTTCAAGAGATACAATTAAAAGTTACTGCTAGCATGGGTAATGCCACTGTTCCAATGCCTAACTAAGCCAAGAGCACTTTCTCCCCATCCCCTGGCCCCTCCAAGGCCCAGCTCCCAGACTCACAGGTGCAGGTGGAGCCCCTGACCCCAGCGCCCCCAGGTCCGTTTCCCCGGCAGACTGCTGCCTGCTCCCCAGGACTTGCCGTATCCAAGAAGCCGGCATTCCTTCCCCACCCTCAACAGGAGCCGGGACTCCCTCCAGAGAGTCGCCCCTAAGTCCAGGCCCCAAGTGATCACTCTGGGGCAGACCCTGCCCTCTCGGACAGCCGGACAGCCGAGGCCGAGGCCGGAGATTTGAGGGAGGGGTGGGTGGGAGGGAGCCGCCCCAAGTATGGCTGGTCCATCTGGAAAGCTGGCCACAGGCCAGGGATGTGTGCAGGTGACAGTGGGCAGAGAAGGTGGGGCTGCCTTAGGGGTTCTTGGGGGAAGAGCTGACAAATGTGAAGACCCTCCAGCTGGGGGGAGGGGGGCCCAGGGCACAGGGATGCAGCAGCAGCTGGCCCCTGCCAAGCTCCCAAAGAAAGTGCCACCTGTGGGAGGAGCATGCAGCAGCCCCAGCCCTCTCCTCCCCTATCCCACTCCTACCCCATTCCCGCACCCCACCCCCAGAGCTTTCCCCCAAGCCTCAGGGACCACAGCTGCTCACGCAGACACCTCCTTTCCCAACACACTTCAACCACCTCAAGCTGGAGGATCCCCTACTTAGGTGTCGGAGGGAGGAGCCCCCCAGTCTGATTAAGCTCTAGGAAGCAGCAGGACACCCCAGGGTAGCTCAGTTCTTTCTCTCCATCCCATGGCACCCACCCCACACGCCCGTGTCTGGAGGAGGCACCTTACTCGGAGGAGCTTCCCACCCCAGCAGCTGACAAGCCCCCAGGGTGGGTATTCCATCTCCCACCCCATCCTCTGCGGCTGCCCATTCTCCAGCCTTGCAGATGAGCGCCAGCGCCCAGCCCGCTGTCCTGCCAGCATGCCCTGCCTCAGCCTCAGCCTGAGCTGCCCAGGGACTGCGCTCCCTCCTGTGCCGCCCAGGGCGTGTGGCTATCTGCAAGGCTGCCACCTCAGCTAGCTCCAGGGCCCTTGCTGGCGGCCTCTGCTCTCCTGCACAGAGGGCAGCCTGGGCCCTCTCGTCCCCTGCCCTCTGCCATCGCCTGGCAAGCCCTCTGGCAGGTGCTTCTCCATCTCTCTGAGCTGTCCTTACCACTGCTCACACTCCATCCTCTCCTCCCCACCCCTTCTTTCTTTCTTTCATGAGCAGGCAGGTGAGAAGGTCAGAATGAGAGGGCATTTTGCTGTCACTTCCCGCTTTTCACTTACTGACCATTAAAGATCAAGGACCCCTCTGGGGTGGGGCTGGGGTACAGGCCGCCCAGAGTATGGGAGGGAAGGGGGTGCTGGGTGCTACCCAGAGCTGTGGCTGTGGTGGGAGCCACAGGGAGGAGGAGAAGGAAGGCTCAGGGGTCTGCACAGGGCAGCTTGTGAAGCCTAGGGGTGGGAGGCAGGGGCACAAGCCTGCCCTGGCTGTCTCAGGCCGCCTTTCTCCTGGGGAACAATTCCTAACATAAGCAGATGAGGAAGGGGCCTGTGCCTCCTGCAGCAGTGGTGACAGAGGCCTTCTGCTCTAGCGAGGACCACAGAGGGCTCCAGGAGAGGAGGGCGGCCCGGACCATACTCTCTGCCTTCCATGTGTCTTGGCAGGACAGTGAAGGCTCAGGGGCTTCTTTGTCTGCTCAAGGGGATCTCAGGCCTGGAAAATAAAGCCTGCAACATACTGAGTGTTGGGGCAGGGGCTTGTGAATATTGAGGGGCAGACAAGGGCCTGGGAGCCTTGGAAGGAAAGCAGCCCCCTGGGTGTGTGCAGATCCAGGAAGGGGTCTCTGAAATTGCTCCTTTAGCTGCCAAATGGGATTAGCGCTCCAGGATCATTTTGGGCAGGCCAGCCTGGTCAAGGCCTGGATAAGGCACCCCCTTCCAGCCTTGGTTTCCCCTCTGTGATCTGAGCAGCCAGCCCTCGGTGGTGGTGCCCAAGGACAGACGGTGGCCTGATAGGAAGCATCCCCAGAGAAGGGTCCAAGTGTTGGGAGGAGGTTGCGGTGTGTCCTTTCTACAGCCTGGGGAGCTTGGGGTGGAATTAAATCCTCCTTCCAGAATCCTCTGGCCTCCTTCTGCCCATCTCCTCCACCTCCCCTGCTAGGCAGGTTGACAGTGACCTCCAGGGTCTGAGGGGGGAGGCTCTCAAGTACGTCTGGGCCACCTCCTCCTGCCCCACCCAGGGGGTAAAGATTAGAGCCCTTCTAGGAGGGCTACCTCCAGCACCCAGGCAAATCTGACCAAGGTCTGGGGCCCTGACTCTGCCGTTGGCTGTCTGGGCTGCTCTTGACTGCAGGGCAGTGGCCTCAGGGAGTCCAGGGGGATGGGAGAGGTGCAGATCACCCCTCCAGGGGTCCTTGGCATTCTGGGGTTTGGGCACTTTCATGATGTCAATAGCGATGAGGAGTCTCTTCTTTAACAAAGTGAGGGCTTGCATGGCCCACACGTGCTGGACTCTGTCACTGTGCCTTGCCCTCCTGGGCTACACACACTCCAGGGAGGCAGGGAGGGGTCGAGACCATTAGCCCTGTGTTGCAAGCTCAGAGGTTAGTGGAGAAGGAGGTGAGGAGAGTCTGCATGGCCCAGAGCCACCCAGCAGAGCCCACCTCACAGAGGAGGACACTGAGGCCTGAGGATGGCACTGCTCATGGTCAGTGGCAGAACACGGCAGTGTCTCTACTCATGCTTCCCTTCTGAGGACAGCCAGGGTCAGATCCCAGGTTCCTCTGGGTAGAGAGATGGGCAGAGGTCTGAGCGAGGGCAGAGAACAGGAGGGAGGCCAAGGGAGGCCCAGGGTAGCCCTCCTAGGAGCTGGGAATTAGTCTTGTAACATTTCATGCTTCTCTGGCTGTTTCTAAACTAGGTGTCAATTCACAACAGGCTTCAAACGTCCCAGCACAACCCCGGGCTGGGGGCCGAGAGCGGAGCGCCAGCACCATTGCCAGACCTGCAGCCTAGCCCCTTGAGAGAGCAGCCCCCACCGCTGCCACTGCCGCCGCCCACAGCCCCGGGCACCCTGGTACAGTGCCAGCAAATTGTCAAGGTCATTGTCCTGGACAAGCCCTGCCTGGCCCGGATGGAACCCCTGCTGAGCCAGGCTCTCTCCTGCTACACCTCATCCTCCTCTGACTCCTGCGGCTCCACACCCCGGGGCGGCCTGGGCTCCCCGGTCAAGGTTGTCCACCAGCCTCCGCTGCCCCCGCCCCCGCCGCCCTACAACCACCCTCACCAGTTCTGCCCCCCAGGATCCCTGCTGCACCGGCGCCGCTACTCCAGCGGCTCCAGGAGCCTAGTGTAGACTCTGTCCCCAACCCTGCTGCCACAGGGGCCTGGCTGCTCCTGCTGCTCCCACACCCTGGCACAACGCATTCCTGGTCACTGATTGCCATTGTTTTGGAAAGAGAACCCCACTCCCTGGCACCTGGGTTTGCCTTGTCCCACCGTCCCCCCATGTCAGTTGAGCACCCCCTCCCCAATCTGGAGGCACCACCTCACTCTCTCAGGCCCTGCACAGCCAGACCAGGCAGGGCACCTCTCTCCCGCATGGGGCTGTGGCCCAAAGAAACCAGAGCTGAACTTGCGGCTTTGAGCCTGTTGGTGCTCAGAGGTTTCAGACCAGGGCAGGAGCGAGAGGCAGCGGCTCACAGCCCAGGTATTGTGCATCTGCGCCACGCTGAGTGGGGGAGGGTTAGCTCAGGCTCCCTGGGGGGCTTTCTCTGCTGTCCTGGTACCCCCAAGCCCAGCAGCGTCCGGAAGCTGCTTCCTGGTCTCCAGAACTTGGGCCGTCCTTTCCCCTCCTCCCAGAGCCTTCCACTTTCTTGAGAGCTGCCCAGACCCCAGGAAAGCTTCGGGAAAGGGAGCAGGGAAGGGAGCACACTCAGCTCTCTCCAGGCCAGGTCAACAGGGCCGAGGAATAACATGTTCTTACATCTGCAAAATGCACCTTTTTAAAGAATTTCTTAGTTCCCGAGCCCCAAATAACACCCTGCCAATGCCAAGTGCATGTGGGCACATGCACATAAACACAGAGAAGAACTAGGCTCATTTCTTCCATTGTGGAAGCAGAAACAGGGAAATGGGGCAGTGATTTGCCCAGCAGAGATGAGTCTCTGGCCGGAGGCAGGGCTCCCTCTTGCAAGACATCTGTGGCCGGCAGGAGGGACTTGGGTGCAGAGGCAGGTGAGAGAAACAGGGGCTCCAGAGGCGCTTGCGTTTCCCCTGTGCCCCTCAGCCTTTAATGTGTCCCCCTCCTGGAAGGTGCTGGACACCCCCCCCCAGCAGGGGTGACTGAAAGAGTCCCTGGACCCTCACAATTGCCAAGGAGAGACAAGCAGGCCTCACTGACCTCCCAGGGCTGAGCAGGCAGGGGCAGCTAGCCATAGGTGGCCCCACAGAGTCCAGGCCTGGGGCAGGGTCCCTCCCCAGCCGGGAGAGAGGCAGCCCGCCCTCAGGCCCTTTCTGTCCTGCAGGACCAGACTCCAGTCCTGTGCCAACAGCTCACTGCTCTCCTCTGTGCAGACCCCTTCCCACTGGAGCCTGTTGTTAGAGCGTCCTGAGAGACTGAGGGAGCGCTGGCCAGGTCTCAAGTGAGCCTGCAGGACCTGGGCCAGAAGGACGCATGGATCATTCCCCACTCCCGGAGGGTGCAGTTGACCCAGTTTCGTGTGTGTGTGTGTGTGTGTGTGTGTGGTCACCCGGATGTCACTATGATGTCACCCAGTGAGTCTATTTCTGGCATCTTTGTCAGCTGGTTTCTGCAACTTGCAGCCAGTTTGCCATCACCCCTGTGGCTCCCCGTCTGCTCTGCCTGTCCTTGTCACACTGGCCCCTCTGCATCTTCTCTGTAACAGGGATGCTCCAGCCAGAGCCTGTCAGAATGGAGCAGTCCACAGATAGAGTGCACAGACTCAGACACCCTGGCACCCATGGCCAGGACAGGGATGGCCCCAAAGTGGAGGCCCAGGCAGGAGAGGCCAGGGACTCAGGAGGAAGGGTGGCTGTGGGGATGGAGGGGATGAATCTTGAATGAGGAGAGCTGAAAATAGAAGGTTATGATCAAGAGGCAAGAGTATGAGGTATGGGAGAACATGAGTTATGTGTGTGGCTAACTATATTTATGGGATGTGGGCCAGGTGCCTGGGGCTGTGAGGGAGGGGCACTGTGCCAGCCAGCCCTGTCCCACCAGGCGGGACCGCTGCCACCTGCTCATGTGGCACTTCCAGCTTACAAAGTGTCCTCCTGCCTGCGGATGGGAGCACAGCAGCCCTGGGCCCTCCCATCTCCCGCTTCTGTGGAAGCCCCACTTTCCAGACTGGGACCAGCAGAGGCCTTAGACTGGCACCTGGACTGTCGGGCCCCTCAGCACCCATTCCTCAAGGTAGAGGCTCACCCCCAAGTTGGGGCAGTGGCTGCCCTGTCTGCTCGCAGCACAGGGAGTCCTGTTGCAGGAAGCAGACCAGCCTGGGTCGGCAGTCTATGGAGCCAGGCCTGAGCCGGGAGGAGCTTTTAACCCCTGAGGGCCAGGCCAGGACACATCTGGCCCTCCTTGCTGTCAGCTGAAGCAGGTACCCAGCCTCTGCAATGCTTCTGCCCCTGAGCAGCCCACCAGCTAAGGTGGGGACCCAGCTCCGTGTCCCTCCCAGAGCCTGGCCCTCAGACACCTGGGAGAGCCTCCTGCTCCCTTTCAGAGGGCGGGTGGGAGGCCCCTGCTCTTCCAAGGCCAAGGGGCAGTGGGGTGCTGACTGAGCCCCTGACCCAGCCACCCCAAGATGGCCCACACCATCGACTTTGTGGGCCTGCCTTTAGGGACCTGGGCCCTCTCCCAATTTTATCCATGTGGCTGCAACTCCAGACTCAGGAATGGTGGATGAAACTAACTTCCCCAGACCCGAAGCAAGGCCCTGCCTGCAGCATGTCCTGGAAGCCGCCTGCCTGCCTGTCTTTCTCAAAGGGCGCCATGATTCCACACATGTTCATCAGGCCTGGGCCCCTCACCCCGTCCCAGCTGTTCTCCCGTGGCCTGCCAGGTCTCTGCACCCGTGTCTCCAACCCTGTGCACTGCTGTACATACCGTCCTGCTGCACCCGTCCCTGTGCACCCCTTCACCTCCTTGGAGAGAAACCTCTCCAGGGAAAGGCAGGGTGGCTGCACCCAGCAAGTAATCCAAATGGCAAATATTTTGTAACAAAATAGCCCAGAGGTATTTTATCTGTTCAATTCATAGCGTTTTAGAGATTATATTGAAATATGTCACTTGAGCAAACTGTGTTGGTTCAATTTCTTTTGTTCTCCCAGAGGGAGGGTCCCCCGTAAATCAGAGCCTCTGATCGGGGAGGGTCTGAGGCAGGAGGACACACTAAGGCCTTTACCCTTGAGGCTGCTGAGCAAGGCCTGGGGCAGCTGGGGGCGCAGGCCACTCTCCTCTGCCACAGCAGCATCCCTTCACCCCAGGACCATGCACTCCTGTGCAGCGTCTTACAGAAAGGGGGCTTGGGTGTGGGAAGGGAAGCTGTCTGATCGGGGGCCCTGGGCAGAGCTGGGGAGCAGGGCCAGGAAATGGTGTGTACGCAGGACTGACCCCCACGCTAACACACATGCGTGCGCACGCACACACACACGCACACACAGCTCTTAGCAGTTGCAAGAGCAGGTTACAGCGGAGACCACAGGCTGCTTCGGAGGGAGGAGGCACCCCCATAGCCACTGTGCATGCAGGGAGTGAGCCCAGGAGATCCGGCCACCTCTGGCCCAGTGCTCTCTGCAGTGGGAAGCGAGGGTGTGTTGGGGGCGGGAAGGCCTTCCCACTGCCCTGTGTGACCATTAGCCTCAGGTGGTTTTCCCTTCTTGTCTGGTGTACTCTCCCTGAAAGGGAAGGGCACCGGCTCAGGGAAAGGCTGGGACAGTGCACAGAGCTGCAGAGAGCATGGTGGCAAGCACTCCCTGAGCCTTGCAGTGTGTCAGGTCCCCTGCTGGGAGCTGGAAAGAAAGCCAGGAATCTGCAAAGGATACACAACAGCCAAGGGCCTTAAGGCCAGAAGGAGGGTGGAGATGAGGACTGTCACAAGCCAGGAGGGCTTGGGCAAGTGTCCATGGCCAGGTGTGACACTCAGCTCAGCTCCTGGATGGGCCTTGAGATAGAGCAGTTTCTCCCAGCAGGGGAGAGCGGAGAGAGCCTTCCAGCAGCACTGGGGCATCAGAGGCACCGCGTCCTGGGAGGAGGGGGAGGACCAAGCTGGCTAAGATGGCTGCTCCTGGGATACCCAGCGCTCCTGGTGATCAGAACTCCGGATGTCCAGAAATCTAGAAAGCTCCTTCCCTGGGCTGGGTTCCTTTGTCCCCTGCTAAAGTGAAAGGGAACATGACTTCATCCTCTTCCCAGGAAATGGGAAATTACAGAAGGAGGCACAGGCCAACTATGACCTGTCCCATCCTGGGAATTCTCTAACCCAGGAAGCTAAGGCTTGGCCCCTTGAGAGCATCCTAGAGGACCAGCTCAGCCCAGGCCTGGGAGAGGGCCTGCAGCCAGGAGGCTGGACATGGGGTGGCGGCACCATTCTCCAAGTCTTCTGGGCCCAACGGCCATCTGGGAGGAGTGCCCCTCTCTCCCTCTAGGTAGGTAGCCTGGGCCCCTCTGGTGCCATCTGCCATCAAGATGAAGAGGCAGGGACAGTGAGTGTCACATTGCATGACCCTTGGCAGATGGGGGAAGCTCAGACTCATCAGTCACTGACTTAGAATGTTTCCAGTGAGGGTCCATGGTTTACTGGTCTTGGGCTGAGAGCAATGTCTATGCTAGAAACCAGGTGAATCAACAAGCTTGTGAGCACCTGTGGAGTACCAGGCCCTCCTCTAGGTGCTGGGCACTGAGCCGTGTGTGTGGGACAAGCCCAGGTTCTGCCTGCAGGTTAAAAGGGGCCAGCAGAAATGAGCAAGCAGTGGACCAACTATGTTCACACAGAGGATGGCGACACAGCAGGCACGCGGTGGAGAGCCTGTTCTGCAGTGAGCATTCAAGGAAGGCCGCTCCAAGAGGGAGATTCAGCAAGGTCCAGGTCAGGTCTGAGGGAGGTGAGCAGTTCGGAGGCCGCCACTACAGTGTGGAATGACCACATCTTCTTGAGGCAGAGGCCAGGACAATCTGCCAAAGGACTATTTCTTGATACAGGAATTTATTTACATGGAAAAAAAATCTTAATAAAGTGTAAAACTTGATTTAAAAACCACTTTTATTGAGGAAATAAAAATTAGTCTTCTTATAGAAAACCCAGGACAAATGGTCACCATAGGCACAGCCCCTGGAAAGAGGGTTGAAGGTGGGCAGTCAGGCACTGCAGCCAGGCAGAGGGTAGGGGCAGCAGCCACCACAGGGGGCCCAGGCCACGGAGTAGACCCCAGAAAACACACAGCAGCAGTAGTGAGGCCAAGCTGCTCTGACTCCGAGGCAGCCGCTGCCCAGAGCGAGACGCACTGGTGTGGCCTCGACACCTGACAGGAGGCATCTGCTCCAGGGCGTGGCCAGCCGCAGGCAGGGCTGCACCCACCTCCTCCTCTGTCGCCCCAACCCACGCGGACTCAGGTTTGCCACTGTAAAATCATGATGGAGCGGACTCCACGGCCTATTGCCCACTGGTCCTGGGCCGACAACCTTCCACACTCTGCGTAAACGCCACGGGACCGCAGCAAGACCATTTTTCTCCCAGCAGGGCTGGCACCGTGTGGCTGTGGGCCTCAGCACGCCTCCCCAATCCCCAGCCCAACAGACGTGGCTAATCGGTCACTGCTTTCCGGGAGTGACCAAACATCAGTCGATGTTTGCTGACACCAGGGCAAAACGAACGTGCAGCGGGGCCACACGGAGCCACCTTGTGGGAAGGCGCTGCAAAGGGAGGCAGTTTGGAGCAGGAGGAAGCGGCTGGAGACGTGTGGCCCATCTGCCCCTTCTGGTGCCCCCTGCTCCACGGTTGTTCACGGAAAATGGCTCTGGGGGCTCGTCTTCCTTAGCTCCCCAAGGCTCTGCCCTGCAGACGCTCAGGGCTGCCTTCCTCTGGGACTCTGCACTGCTCAACACCCGCCAACCCCCTGTCCTCTGGGTGCCCTCACTTCACTCACCTCCCACAGGGCGAGCCACATGTCTGCAGGGTCACAGGGCTCAGGGGCAAAGGGGAGAAAGGCGCTCAGAAGAGCTCTCCATCTCGCCAAGGCGCGGCGGCCCTGGGGGCAAGGTTTGTCCCCCCTTGCTCCAGGCAGGCCCTTCGGAGGGCAGGGCCCGTGTCCCCTAGCAGATCGCAAGGCCCAGCCAGAGCCTGGTGGCCTGGAGCCACAAGCTGAGTTCTTATCTGCTCCCCTTCCCTCCCCAGGAAGCCAGCCAGGCCCAAAGACAGACCCCAGCCCTAGCTGGAGTCGGAGAGATTATATGGCGGAGCAGGAATGGCTGGGGCGGGGGCCGGGGGGCTGGTCCCACGGGGAAAATTCCATTCTGGATGAGGCTGGAGGATGAGAGAGCTGGAGCCCAAGAGGTAGGGAAGAGGGATGGGAATGCTTCCGTCATCTCCACCCTCCCTCTGTCCCCACTGCGGGTCTAGGGGGATCTCTCCCTGGAGAACCCAGCAGCCTAAGCCACCAGCCAGGCCCTAGTGGCCCCTCAGTGTTTCCTGCCCCCATGACCCTAAGGACTGAGTGACCGCAAGCCTGGCTCTAGGAAAACTGTGGGAACTGGCTATAGGGAAGGCAGACAAGGCCAGCTTCCTACACAGACCTGCCTTGCCCTCCCTCCCCTAGAAGCCCAACACCCTTTCCTTCCCAGACATCAGCTAGACACCATCCTCCCCACCTGGCCCCTGTCCTGCCTCACAGGGAGTTGCAGATCACCCGTCTTCAGACCTGCAGGCAGGCTCACAGGTGTGTCATTCTCTTAAATAGTCCCCTTTAACTATTTAACTTAAGGGACTATTTAACTTAAGAAGTTACAAAAACAGGCCTGCCCAGTGGCTCAGACCTGTAATGCAAGCACTTTGGGAGGCCGAGGCAGGATACTTGAGGCCAGGAGTTTGAGAGCAGCCTAAGCAAGAACAAGATCCCATTTCTACTTACTATAAAAAAAAAAGAAGTTTCTAAAAGAACAACAAATAAACCCAAAGCAAGTAGAAGGAAAGATATAATAAAGACAAAAGCAGAAATAATGAAATGGAAAACACATATACAATAGAAAGTTTTACTAAAACCAAAGTTACTTCTAAGAGATGACTAATAAAGTTGATAAACCTCTTATAAGACTGGCCATGAAGAGGAGAGTCAGCACAAAGAACTTGAGGACCAACAAGGAGGACATAATATGAACACTGCAGAGATTTCTTTACTTTAAAAAACAAAATACTACAAATAAGCTGTAACCCTACGGCAGTAAGTTTGAAACCTTTACAAGATGAACACTATCCTAGAGAAATATCAAAATTTGCTCAAAAACAAACAGAAAATTTAAGATGTATAATCATTAAAGAAATCTGAATGTACAGTTAAAAGTCTATACACAAACCCTCAAAAAAAGAGAAAAACCCACACACAACACCAGGCTAGATGATTTTACAAAATTACACTACACAAATTCAGGGAAAAGGCGGTTCCCATCTCATATTAACTCTTTCAGAAAAAGAAAAAGAACATCCCCAGACTCCTTTTTATGAGCCTTTAAAAAAAGGGCAATAGGAGAAAGGAAGACTACACACCAAGCTTGCTTACAGCATAAATATAAAAATGCTTAACAAAAATACTAGCAAACTGAACCTAGCACTGAATAATAAAAAAATGATACAACACGACCCCAGTTGGGTTTGTCCCAGGAATGAAAAGATGGTTAAATATTAGAAAAATCTATTAATATAACTGACTATATTAACTAATTAAAAGAAAAACAATGTGATCATTCCAATAAGTGCAGAAAAAGCAATCGATAAAGTTCAACACTTATTCTTGATTTAAAAACAAGCAGTAAACTTGGAACCAAAGAAAAACTTCATAGCCTAATAAATGGTATCTATCAAAAACCCACATTGGGCATCACACTTAACAGTGAAATGTCAGGATTCCTGTCAAAAGGAGGAAGGAGGCAAGAGTGCCTGTGGTCACCACTTCTAGTTACCCAGTGAAGGAAGACAAAGAAAGAAAATAAAAGGAAGAATGACTGGAGAAATAAAATTGTCATTATTTCCAGACAGTGTGATTGTCTATGCAACAAGCTCTGAAGAATCAAGAGAAGGAATGATTAGAATTAATACAGAGGAAAAGGTGCAGGCAGGCAGGGCGCCCAGGCACCCGACAGCAGCTGGCGAAGCCTGCTCCCTCAGCCCCCAGCCTGTCCTGGGCGCTCTCTGTCCTGCTTTCCTCCTGGGATCCTCCTCCCAGTGACAGACCCAAATCCCAACTGCACTTTCTGAGGACTGAGTCTGGCCAGGGACAGTCCAGGTCACCTTCACTTACCCCCCGTGGGGCCCCCCAGAGTCCCACTGAGCTGGGGAACTGAGCCTTGCGCAGAGGGCATTTGTCGCTGTGAGAGTTCTGGCCTCAGGCTGGTCCTCTCATTCTGTGGCAGCTGCCCTCGGCCTGTTAGTGAGATGAGTGTGTGCAAAGAAAGCCTGCAATGTGACTGTGTTGGAAGTTCCAGCTGGATTCTAGTCACAGCAGTGGTTGGACACTGGCCCTGCAGGACCCAGGCCCTCAAGGGCTCAGCCTTGGCAGGAGGCGAGCTCTCCTATCTCTGTGACCTCACCTGGCAACTCTGTGCTCACCTCCCCATCGGCTGCCAGAGGGCTCCTCAGCCAGGATGAGCCACCTGCCCCTGCTGTTGTCTGACCAGAAGCAGAGAGTGCTGAGTGCGGAGCCCAGGGCACCAGCCCATCTCAACCCTGTGCAATGTGCCAGGCTTGGCTCTTGGGTATGCCCCGTCCTCCCCGGCCTCTCTGTATCGATGGGTGGTTAACAAGCTTTTCACCCCTCTCAAGTCCAACGAGCCATTCACCAAGCAGCAAAATCCGCAGGGAAACCACGTGGGCTCAGTCATCGCGAAGCTGGGCAGGCGAGGACCGAGGGGGCAGGGACGGAGGCAGCCAGGCCTCACCTGCCTCGGAGCCAGAGGAAGAAGATGGGTACAGGGTCAGCAAAGGCCCTGGGGGAGTCAGAGGAGCTAAGGGGGCGGGAGGAAGGCACAGGCCCAGACCAGAAGAGCACTAGGGGGTCCCTCTCCACAGAGGTCTGAGGGACGCCTCTGACAAGCAGCCATGCCTGGCCCTGTGTTCCTGCTGGATTCTAGTTGGACTTCGTGTTCCCGCTGGATTCTTTCCTGGGGAAGCCGAGGGCCAGTATTTGCTACCATTGCTTAGCAAATTACTAAAACTTAGTGGCTTAAAACAACCAGACAGGTGCCTCACCCCTCCTTGGGACTCAGGGCGTCAGGGCCCCCTCGGCTGGACATTTCTGGCTCGGGCCTCGCCTAAGTTGCAGGCAGCATGTCAGCCAGGGCTGCCGTCACCCGCGGGCATGATGGCTGGAGGACCCACTTCCACTGTGGCTCACCCATCGGGGGGACAAGCTGGTGCAGCCGCTGGCAGGAGGCCTCAGCTCCCGCCACATGGGCTGTTCTGTTGGTTACTCTCACGTCCACAGGGACAACTCAGCTTTGGAGTCCCTCTGCCACATGGGAGCTGCTGTGGCCGGACACTTTAGAGCTACTTTGGAATTAAAGGTAGCCACTGCCCTCCTTTAGGAGAGAAGAGTCTGGGTGGGAGGGGACTGGCTCCAGGGTGAATAAACAGCACCGCAGGTCTGCAGAGCGTGAGGTCCACACTGAGCAAGCTGGAGTCGGTGCCCACGCCACGATCACGCCTTCTGAAGCGCAGGGACTCCTGAGACCAGGGCCCTCGGCTTCCCCTGCACTCACTCCCAGGAGCGCTCACCTACGTCCTCCCCTCGGGCCAGTGCACGTGCCTCCAGACAGGCGCAGGCAGGAGAGATGGGCAGCAGTGGAGCTTGTGGCAAACTGGGGAGCGCCAAAGCATCCACTTCAAAAACATTTTTTTAACGCCACACTGTCCAAACAAATGGTCCCTGCCAGCTTTGGCCCTGACCCCCAATCTGAAACTCAAGCAGCCTGGGAGATGAGTCAAAAACAGCCGACAGCACAACCCACAGCTGCTCTCAGGCACGTGTGGGGGCTCCGGCGCCTCAGAGGGCGAGACTGCTGCTCCTTACCCACGTCGCAGAGCCGCCATGGGGGCCCAGGAGCTGCAACATCGGCTTGAAGTCCTTTCCCTCCTGTTCCTCCAGTTCCAGCCCCACCACCCAGATCCCTTTGGCCCCAGGGAGTGGAAGAGCAAGGGGCCACCCTGCCCCAACATGGCCCTCCCACAGGGCTCCAGCAGGGTCTGGGCGGCCAGGCACCAGGGGAGTTGCTGCGGACCAGCCGGGGCATCCTGGGAGACACAGAGGCCCAGGAGCCAGGTGCCCACCGACCAGCGAGCGGAGCTGCCCGGGCACCCCCCATCCCCACGCTGTGAGGCAGGGCGACAGGGCGGAGGCGCAGCACCCCGCAGACTCCAGAAGAGGGAGCCCCACGGAAGGGCCTGCGCAGCCCTCCCAGCCACCTCTGCCACCAGGCGGCACTGGCACCTTTTCCCTCCAGGCTGACCTGGCTTCCTAAATGACAGATCTGCCCGAAGCAGTTTCTCTCCATCCCTTTCTTGGCCATCCTTCCTTCCCGCCTAGCTAGTCCAAGAAGGGTGAGCACAGGTGCCCAGAGTAGTTTAGGGGGAGGCAGGCAGGACAGCCAGAAGCCAGGGGTGGGGACATCCGTTGTGTCCAGCATGCCCCCGGGCTCGTCCTCTGCAGCCCAGAGCCCCTAACATCCAGGTGAAAGATGGTGGGTGCCCTGAGGTTGGCCTCGGCTTGCTGCGGATGGAACTCACCCTGGCCAGACTAGATAATCACTCTAGCTGCTGGGCAGTGGCTCTTGGTGACATCCATCCACACATCATCCCCCCAGGAGGCTTCCCCTGCCCCAGGAAACTGTCCTGAAGTGCCCACCCAGCCCCACTCCCTCTCCTACTTCCCCTCTGAGCACAGGAATGTTGAACCTACCCAAGCCCTGCCCTCCTCCAGGAAGCCTCCCCTGCCAGGGAAGGACCTGGTGGGTCTGGCACGGGCATGGGGAGAGGAGCTGGTGAGGGAGGGAGGGAGCAAAGAAGGGCACCCCCCGGCACCCCACACCCCTCAGTGGGGAACCCGGGCTCTCGAGACTCCATGGCATCCCCTGGAGAGAGTGGCAAGGACAAAAGGGTCCACAGAGGACATCTGGTCAGATGTCCGTGGGCTGGCAGAAGATATGAAAGTGGGGTTGCCAGTATGGGGAGGGCCCCCCAACCTTCCACAGAGGAGCAATCTCTCCCTCCCACCCCAAGACAGTGTAACCCAACAGGAATGGGCCAGCAAAAGGAGACCAGCACACAGGACAGGCAGTCCACACCTGCTTATTATTCACCAGGGGGCTGTCTTAGGGAAGAACACCACCTTGAGCACAAGGAGACCAGGCTTTAGTGATATCTCTGCCCCCAAGAAGCCATGTGAACTTGAAAAAGTCACTTCGTCACTCTGGTCCTGGGTCTTTCCATCCATGAAGTCAGGGGTTTGGGTTAGAAGCAAGATGGCAAACAGAGCTGACCGGAGCACTGTTTGGAAGGATTGTGAGGTGGGCAAGAATCTGTGGTCGGTTAGCAATGTCTGCCTTGGGCAGAGGAAGAAGAGCAGAGGCATGCGTGCCACGTGTTTGTACAGTCTAGGAATCATCTGAGTCTTTTCTATCCCGGTGCTCCATGAGTTGGTGACAACACTGCAAGAAGAGCGTGGAACTATGGCTGGAGCTAGGGACACCATGAGACTCCCTCCAGGAAAACTCCAGACAAAGAGGGCATGTGAAGGCTTCCTCCCTAGCTGTTTCTCTCGTTCCCTCCCCTTGGGCCCCTCAGAACGTTAAGCCTAAAGAAGGGCTCCCTCTAATGGAACCTCAGAATCCAACATAGCGTATTCAGTCATCACTTCCAACACGGCGAGTTCCATCGGGCTCTCTGAATCAGATTCATGGTCCATTGTTGCTGCTCTCCCTGTGTGCAAACGCAGTGAGCGCCAGCTGGAAGCACCCCCCCAGTGCAGCTGCCCCACCCTGCCACGTGTTGTGGTCAGACGGCACTCATCAGACCACCCTCCTTTATAGACAAGATGGTGTGTTCCCACAGGGCGCTGGTGCCCAGCACGGCACGTTCCCACCAGGAGAAGCTGCTCCAGCTGTGGAGAGGAGTCTGGCCTCCAGGGAGGTGCCCATGGTTCCCCGGAGGTTCTCAGCAGGTCTGTGTTAGTGGACAGAGGCAGAGCTGGCCCTGACCTGGCTTCCGGAGTCAGGAGCCACCTGGTCTCTGGCCACATTCTACAAATGGGTCTCCTGCCCATCCATCAGTCCCTCCTTTGTGGGGGGGGTCCTGCACTCCTGGGCAGTGCCATCTTGCAGGTAGAGATGTCGCTTGGGCTGCGGCAGGCTGGAGTCGGGGGTGGTGAGCTGTCGCAGGCGCTGTGAGAGAAGAGGCAGAGAGTGGGTTCTTACGTGATCATGCCCAGGGCCCAGCACACGGCTAGGCCCATGGGGCCGCTCACACATCTGAGTAAATGGACAACAGTTCAAGATGAGAGAAGAGGCAAGAACATGGGAGTTAAGGGTGTGAACCGCCTGGGTTCCAGTCCTGGCTCTGCTGCCGACACCTGTGCAATCTTAAGCCACTCATTTAACCTCTCTGTTAATTTAATCCCTTCAATCTCCTCATCTGTAAAATGAGAATAATAAAACACACCTCATAGAACAGGGCCTGGCACAGGGTAAGTGATCGATAATGTCTATTTTTGTTATTATCATTACTATTATGTGTTCGATAAATATAATTTTTCCTATTAGTAGTACTATTGCTATTATTGTTATTGTTACTATCTCCTGCCCCCTTCTTCCTGCCTTGAATACAGATGTGATGGCTGGCATCATGACAGCCTTGTTGTGACCATAAGGTGATGAAAAGACAACACACTCAATATGGAAGTGCGGAAATATAGGAAGAATCTGGTCCCTAATGGCCTCTTTACACCATTGGACCAAATGCCAGCAGCCCCGATCTCTGTCCTTGATATGTTAAAAAAAAATTTTAAAAACTATTTGCTAAAACGATTATAGGTTTGGTTTTCTATTACTTGTAGGAAAGGTAGAGTGCTACCTTCATGGATCATTGGCTATATCTCCTTCCAGGAAGTCATGTCCCAAACTCTAAACAGGGAGACTCCTGCATGTGTCCCCAGACAGGGTTAAGATGAGGAAAGAGGCCAGGGCCTGTGTGTAAATGGACTGTGTAGCTGGTTATCAGTTTTTCACAAGCAAGGAATCTATGATTTGTAAGCCTTCTATGCCGGGCACCTCCATGTTCTCATTTGTGACTTAGTTTCCTCCTTAATCCTTTGGCAGTTTGCCCTTGTCTAGCCTGCCCAGATGATCTGCAGGTCTAGGACACTAGGACTTTCAAGAATGTTTCTGAAAAGCCATTGCCTGGTCTTCGAAGGCCCTTCTCTTTAAAATTCCACGAGACCCAAGGGCTGCCCCGCACTCAGAGTGTGTGTTTGCTGTCTGTCCTTCCCTAAGTTCAGTCTCTCCGAGGCCCTTAATGGGTCACTTCTGCCAGCCACTTACCTTTCTGAAGGAACCCTGGGTCTTCAGGAAGGTGATGACGATGAAGAGCGGGACACAGACCATGGAGGAGAGAGCCAGGAACCAGCCAATGGAGTACCCCCAGCGAGGGTACACGTAGATGTTGTTGTATTTGAGAGGGGTGTATTTGCTCAAGGAGAAGAGGAAAGTGGCCTGGGAAGAGGAAGGGCCAGCCGCAGCTGAGACACAGGGCCACTGCAACCCTCTCCTCAGCTACTCACAGCCAAGGACAGAGGACGAGTCAGACACACAGTGGTGAAGAGTAAAAGTCATCGCACATCACAGGTCAAGCCATCACACACCTCAAGGACTGAGACAGGAGGACACATAAAGGAAGGAGGGGTGCAGGAGCCCAAAGCCACAGGCAGGAAAGGCCATCACGCGGCGATCAGGTGGGAGGCAGGAGGTGGATGGGGCCGGAAGTAGAGTAAGACTCCACCCAGGATGGGGAGCTGACCCCGGAAGAGAAGGGCAGGAACCGACACATGAGAGGGAGTGGGCAGGGCTCCCTGGAGACAGAGACAGGCAGGGAAGAGCCCCAGAAGTCAGGCACTCTTTCCCTCATCTCCGGAGTCTTCTGGGGACAGGAGGGAAGAGGAGGCAGCTGGCTGGGCACGTACCAGGCAAAGTCCAGGGGTCAGGAAGAGCCAGGAGATCTTTACCAGGGGCCATGGCCGGTAGCCGATCATGTCCTCGATGTTGTCATAGAAACGGTTTGCCCCTGGCCAAGCATGGTGGGAGATAGTGTAAGAACTGAGGGTGGGAACAGCTTTGTGGATATTTGTGACAGGCCCACCTGGCTCTGTACTCCTCCCCTACCCCCACCTGCCCCATGAGGGAAACTGGAGCAGGCACATAAATGAGGTGTCCCTGGCACCCCAGGCCCAGAGCAGGGAGTGTGGAGGGGGCAGGTGCCACCCCTAAGAAGTTGTTGGTGCAATCTCTGTTGTCCTGCCCAGCGATGAAGACTTCTGCTGCCCTGACCACAAAGGAGTGATGTGAGCCTCTAATGAGGCTCAGTGGCTGTACAGGTGCTTGTTTACCTTGTAGAGAGATGAATTTGCTGCAAGCCAAAACAGCAAGGGGCCACCGTGCAAGCCTATCACACAAAACTCATGTAGAGCTAGAAAGCTACTGGGAGAGAACAGTGGCCTAGATCTGCAGTCCCCAACCCCTGGGCCATGGGCCGGTACCGGTCCGTGGCCTGTTAGGGACTGGGCTGGAGAGCTCTGCCACCACTGCCTCCCCCCAACCCCTGCTGTCCATGCAAAAACTGTCTTCTGCAAAACTTAGGACCCAAGGGGCCGCACAGCAGGTGAGCGGTGGGTGAGCAAGTGAAGCTTCGTCTGTATTTACAGCCGCTCCCCATTGCTTGCATCACCGCCTGAGCTCTGCACCCTCCACACCCCATCCGTGGATAAGCTGTCTTCCATGAAACCAGTCCCTGGTGCCAAAAAGGTTGGGGACTGCTACTCTAGACTCTAGACTCCAGAGGAACCACCTCTGAGTTTCCAAAAAAGCATGGTAAGGAGATTGATTTGTGTTGAGTGAAAACACTGACTAGCTTTGTTTTGTGTTGTTTATTGTTCTCAGGTTTCCACATTTGCTCCAGTTCCGGGCAGGGCAACCACTGAGCGGGAAAGACACTGGGGAGGGCCCTCTGCCTGCCCGGACACCTTCCCACTCACCACTGACACATGGGTTCCCACCACTAAAGAGTCATCCCTCTGGCTCAAAGCCACATACTGCTGGGTGAGCGTAACACATTAAGGCTCACCAGCTGTCTACACCTCACTGTGATGGACTTTATCAGATTCCCTCTGAGAACAGGATTTGCAAATGAGCAGGGAAATGGGAAGGCAGCAGATGCTTGAGGTGAGGAAGTAACAGACATCTCCACGGAGGGGAAAGGACACCGCATAGGAGGGCTTGGGGTAGTGAAACTGAAAACCTTTCTGCTTCAGGCTTCTCCTAAGGCCCTACTGTGTGGCACCCTCTTGTCCTGTCTGCCCTGAGCCTGTGACACTGGCTCCCTGTCCCCCAGCCTGATGCAGGGGAGCCAGCCACACCTAGGGGACCACGGGGGCGGCCTCCATGAGAGCCGCCAGGCCCCGGCAGGAGACCCGGCCTCTCGGAGCCCTGCCGTGGGGCTGTGTGCACGAGAGTGAGACCGCCACCGCCAGGACGGTGCTTGGCGCACAGCTCATGGGCTCCTGGGGCAGGGTGGTGACAGGGACCCTGTGACATTCGCCATCACCAGGTGGTCATCTGAGGGCTCAAGGGCCAAGGCTGTTGGCAGGAGCCAACAGGAAGTAGAATTCACCTCAGCTAGGAAAGAAACATGTAGATGGAAAAGGCCACTCGAAAACACAGGACAGTACTTCCTGTCCATGCAAGTACTCAAGTGAACTGTGGGCGATGGCCTGGTTGTTGGAAAGAGAGTGGGGATCTGTGGAGGGTCAGGCTAAGTGGCCCTGAAGGCCCCCTCACTAGGAGTCCCACTGGCAAAGGCCTCTGGCAGCCTCGCGGCAACAAAGCTGCATTGTCACTGAGCACTCACGACGTGGGAGCTCATGTGCCGCCAGCCAGCTCCACCCAGCCGTGGGGAACCTGCCCGTGAAGCAGGACAGCAGCACAAAGATGCAGAAGCCAGCAGGCTGAGGCACCCGCCTCTCATCCTGGGCAAAGCCTGCCCTAGCTGGACCGGACGACCTTCCTCCCACGCCCCGTCCCACTCACCATACACCCAGCTGACACAGATCACTTCAAACACCGAGAGGAACAGCAGGCATGTGCCACTGCACGCGTAGTAATCAAACAGCTGGAAGACATACATCCCGCCCTGTGGGGGCGAGGGGCTGAGGCCTTGGCCAGCAGGGGCAGGGCCCCTCTGCCCATAGCAACAACAAGCACCCCCTGGGCCCACCCGCCCAGCCCGTGGGCAGTCACCCCCTGCACCTACAAGGAATCTGCCCTGCCCAGGCCCCTCGGTCAACATCAGGACAAAATCTCTGACATCTTTAAGGACATCGGGGGACGGTGGTAGATGTGTGTCACCTTGTCTGCCCAGCATCCCATCTTCCGGGAATTGACACCATCTCACTCTGTGCTTTTCAAGTTGGGATGTCTCTCTCTGTTCCCGGCATGAGTAAGACTCGTGGCCTGGACACTTGCTGCACTGTCAGGAAAAGGGCCCTCTCTTTCATCTGGGGTGGGTTGGACAGGACAAGGTGAGCCTGAGGCTGCAACAGCCACCCATAACACCACAGTAGGAAACCTGTCTGCAGGTGTCATTACCAGAAGACAGAGAGGAGCAATTCTGATAACGTCATGAGAGCAGCTGGATTCAACCATGCCTGAAACGCAAATATCTCTAGACTTTCCAGTTACCTGACCAAATAAATTCCCCTTCCTGCTTAAACCAGCTTGTATTAGGTTTCTGCCACCTGCAACCAAAAGAGACCTAACTAATACAGTAGATTCTATTACGTGGGCCCTATAACCTCGCTGTGAAGGAGGCAGGGCAAGTGTCCACAACCCCATTTAGCAGATAAGGAAAGTGTGGCTCTGCAAAGGGTCAGCATTGTCCCCCATGGCTCCCTCATCCTGGAGCCTGGTCTGCAGGCCACCATCCCCGCTCACCTCAGTGACCAGGAAGAGCCCCATCAGGTAGCACGTGGCAGCAATGGCAAGGATGAGGAGCTCACGCCTCCCACTCTGCCGCAGCTGCCGGGGGAACATGTCCATGGAGGCTGTCACCAGGCACTCCATACAGACAAACTGTGGACAGGAGCGGAGGCCGATGAGTGGTGTGGGGCTCGCACCTGCCCTGGCCTCATCCATCTAACTGGGGCATCCAACAGGGGGCAACAGTGGGAGGCCTGATGGGAGGCAGCCCCGCCCCTGGCCACAACCCCACAGCAGAGGGTCCCGGCAGTGAGGGCAGGCCATGGGGAGATGTTCTGTCCCTAAAGACAGGGAGTGGGACTGGGAGCTAGAAGAAGGCTTGGGGAACAATTGGGAGAAAGATGCCAGGTGGAGGGAGCAGAGTGGGAGGCCCCTTCACAGAAGAGGGTCTCAAGGCCTGGGTCACCCCACCAATCCCAAGGAAGAGTCCTTGACAGCAGAGGGGGGGCCCAGATTGACGGTTCGGGAAAGGGGTGGGGGGAGTAGTGCTAGGACAGGCAGCAGCTGGCAAGAAGGCCACGGGGAGGGGCAGGACAGAGCAGGCTGGGGTGACATACCTGGCTGTCCAGCCCTAAGAATATGAGCATGATGAAGAATAGGCACGACCACAGGGGGGACAGAGGCATCATGGTCACAGCCTTGGGGAATGCAATGAAGGCCAGACCAGGACCTGCCGGGCACACAGCATAACCAGGTGGGCTCCGAAGCTTTTGCTGCCCTCAGAAGGGGCCTCTCTCCACGTCTCCAAGCATGTGTGTGTGTGTGTGTGTGTGTGTGTGTGTGTGCGCGCACGCACACACATGCACACGCTTCGAGAGGGCAGGGTGATTCCATCCATTATTCTGCCCATCCCAGGTTCTACGGAGCACGCCATCCATCCATCCATCCATGCATGCCTCCATCCATCCGTCCATCCATCCATCCACCCATGCATGCCTCCATCTGTCCATCTGTCCATCCATCCATCCACCCATGCATGCCTCCATCCATCCATCCATGCCTCCTCCGTCCATCTGTCCATCCATCCATCCATCTGCCCACCCATCCGTCTATCCGTCCGTGCAGCTGTCAATCCGGCCACCCACCCATGCCCTCTCCCTCCTTCCTCCCATGGTTATGGAAGCCCTGCTTTGTGTCAAGCACAGCCCCAGATGCTAAAATTAAATCGTATTACTCAGCTTCTAGGACTTCTGCCTTTCTGTAGGAAGAACTGTGCTCTGATTCTCTTTCCCCTTGGGTCCCAGACAGCAAGGCGGCACCTACCTGACTCGGCCACCTCAGAAATGGGCAGCCTCTGTTCTCGGGACATGAAGCCCAGGATGGAGAAGACGACGAAGCCAGCCATAAAGCTGGTGGCGCAGTTCAGGAAGCAGAGGGCAATGCAGTCCCTGCGGCGGGGTGGAGGCGACAAAACCAGGAAGAGAGGAAGAGACAAAGAAACGGACGGGGAGAAGAGAAGAGAAGGCAGTAAGAGGGAAAGAGGAGGAGAGGAGGAGAGGAGAGAGAGGAGGGAGCAGCGGAAGCAAGGAGGGGAGAAAGAGACACAGCAGGTGTCAGAGGTGGGGGAGAACAGCGAGAGAGCAAGGGGGGAAGAAATTCAGGCTGGTAAGTGAACCCCCCATCAGTCTGACACGCAGCCATGAGCCTGATGACGGGCAAAGCAGGCCTGGGCCTCACCTGTAGCAGTTGTTGTGGTACTTGTTGTAGCTGCCCAGGGCCGTGAGGCACCCCTGGCAGATGGCGAATGAGAAGAAGATCTGGGTGCCCGCATCCATCCACACCTGAGTGAGCCCCCCGAGAAAGTGGTGAAGGAAGGGTCAGAGGGAGCCCCCAGGGCCTTAAGTCAGGGTGACCAGAGACCCAGACCCATCACCTACAGCCTGGGCTGGCACCCTCAGTGCGCCCTGAGCACTCCACTCCTACATCCCAACTCTCCATGCACGCGGCCTCCCTTCTCTCCACAGTGACCTTCTCACAGGCAGGGCCATTTCCAGTTTGGTTCTGTAGGCACTTAGCAAGCGCCAAACACATGTGTGTCACTGGGATTTCCCAGGGACAGTCTGTAAACTGTGGCTGTACCCAGTGGTGGCCAAGGCCTACGTGCAGGGCACAGCTCAGAGTCACTTGCACGAGTTCAACTCAATCTATGTCTATAGCTAGCTATCTATCTAGGTAGGTAGATAGTGCCTCAGGCAGCTTTGACCTAGGGACAAAGAGGTCAATTCATTAAAATATAAAGACAAAAACCACCAAGGCTTTTTTTTTTGGTGGGGGGGGGGTGGGAAATGTGCTCAGATGAGTCCTAGAGGTTGGAAATACAAATGGCCAATAAATTTGTGGGGAAATGTCCAATCTCACTCACAGTAAAAAATTTAAAAAAATTAAAACAACAAAATGATATTTGGGTCTACCAAATTATCAAAGATTAAAATAAATTATAATCAAATCTCACACAGGCCCTGCAAAAAAAAGGGTATCCTCAAACATTGGGGGAGGGAAGTATACACTTCTCTAAAGCCAGTATATTTAACAACATGCATCACCTAACCTAACTGTCCAAGAACAGGGTGTGAGCCCTAAGAGGGCGCACACCACCCTGTTTCATCTGGTGCCCCGCCCCCGGCACCAGAACAGGACCTGGCACTGGGTCCTCAGTATGTTTTTATTGGATGAATGAATGACGGATGGATGGATGGATACAGGGAATATTATGCAGGTGTTAAAATGACATTTACAAATGAATAGCATGGAAAAATTTTACAATATAAGTTGAAAAGGGATATATGTATCTCTAAATATAATTATTTCAACTATGTTAAAACATACACATACACCAGCTAGGAAAAAAGAGTTGGAAGGAAATATACTAAAATGCTAACAGAAATTATATCTGAGTTGTGGGATTACAAAAGATTTTTAGTTCATGTTCCATAGTTTTCTTCCATGTTATCTAATTTTTCTTCAGGGGGCATCCATTGCTTTTAGACAAGGGAAAAGCAATGAAAGATTTTCAAAAGTACAGGCCTGGCTTGGGTGGGAGGCATCTGGAGAAAGGTCCCCAGCACAGCACCTACCTGGGGGTCCATGAGGCGAGACAAATCTGGCTTCAGGTAATAGATGATGCCCTCGTAGGCTCCGGGAAGTGTGACGCCTCGGACCAGCAAGACGACCAGCATCAGGTAGGGAAATGTGGCTGTGAAATAAACCACCTGGGGGTGGGGGCAGGCCACAGTCACTCCGGGTGGGACATGGCAGCAGGAGGAGCAGGGAGCCTCCTGAGGTCCTCCTGCCCTGACCCCAGCACCAGTCACACTCAGGGCTCTGACACATGTCTCAGACAGCTGGGCAGGGCTGAGCACAGGAAACTTCCCGCACCTCCCTTCACGCATTCCAACAGGTCTGGGCTCCGAGTGTGAGATACACATCAGCAGGGCAGGGGAGGGAGGAGGAAGGAGAGGGAGGGCACAGCTTGCCAGCCCATGACCTTTCCAAGCCTAGTTTTTCCTTTTGTTTTAGCTGACACGTAATAACTGCACATGTTCATGGGGTGCGGGGTGATATTTCAATACGTGCACATAATGTGTAGTGATCAAAGCAGGGCAAAGACTATTTTTAAATCCGGAATCTGGTCTCCCTTAGTCCCTTATCCTGGCTGTTCTTCCCACATCCCCAGTGACAGTGGGACTCCCACTTGCCAGGGAGAGTGTACAGTGGTCCATGGGGAAATTTAGACTGTACTTTTCCAGGCTCACGGCTGGGGGAGCAGCGGTTTCCAGAGCTGTGCAGGACCTGAGCTGGCCTCGCTGTCTGCTATAATTACCCCTCACCGTTTTTATTATTACTGCATTGCTGTTACTCCGACAAGTAGAGAAGGGGGAGGTTGCTGCAGCAACTACATGTCCGGCTGATCAGAGAATCAATACCCTGTCCATTCCTGGCTTTTAAAGAGCATGAAGCATCCATCTCCGATTCCCTGGGTTGGAAATAAGTCCTTCTCTCCATGTCATAAGCCCACTGCTTTCCTGACTTGGCTCTCACCCCTTCAAGGATTGGAAACTCACCCCCTCAGAGATAGCTCTGTTTGCTAGTTCATACTAAACATTGTCTTGATATGTTGTTAAATACAAGCAGCAAGCTGTAGCGTGTGTGGTCCTAATTATGTAATATACACGTAAAATGGACACGCATACACATACACATACACATGACAGGAACCAGAAGGCACAGCGGCAAAGATTAACTGGCATCCGCAGTCCCAGCTAGCCAACATGCTGATGGCTCAGACAGTGCCTAGCTCCAACAGTGGGGCTTTTATGTTTCTTATTTTGCTCTGAAAATTACTTATGTAAAAAGGTCTTTCAAAGTCATATTGAAAAAGAAAGACTTTCCTTGTACTGAGCTAAACTCTGCCTTCCTCTGACTGCCCTGTTCTCACCATACATTACTAAGAAAGAGTAATATCATAGCACAAAGAAATCCATTCTCCAGAGGATCCCCTCCAGGTCCTGTGGACTCTGGGGGCCACAGAGAGCTTAGCAGGAACAGGACACCTCACCTTGCCCGTGGACTTGATCCCCTTCCAGATGCAGAAGTAGCAGATGACCCAGGCGAGCAGGAGGCACAGGGCCAGCTCCCAGCGCAGGGTCCCCAGGTCATGGATGCCAGAGCTGATGCCCAGAACCCGTCTCCTGATGGAGTGGGGAAAATAAATAGCCAGGTGAAGGGCTGAAGGGACCATTTGCCTCTGCCACCAAGTCTCCTGATTCTCAGCACTAACCCACAGATCTGGTATTCCAGGGCACCCCCCAACTCCACTTCCCTCCTGGCCATGCCATGCTCCCACCTATGGTCCGTATACCCCTGGATGTTAGAAGACCAAATTACCATAATCCTTTATCCCAGGTATCTTTGTCTTTCTAAGTCATTCAGAGTTTTCTGTGTACGGAGATGGAGAGAGCAGGTGGTAGTGAGGAATGCTGGCACATGTGTATGGAGAGCAGATCTGCGTGTATGCAGGCTGATGAGCAAGTATAAGGGTATCACACGGAGGGGCTGAGCGTGTGCTAGTATCTAAAGCTGTGTATTGGGGTGATGGAAATGTGTGTGTGAGGTTTAGGTAACTGTGAGGGCATGTGTGTGAGGTCATGGGTAGACCCATGTCTACCAACCCACACGTGAGAGGGTTGGTGAAGGCATGTGGGGTTCAGTCAGTGTGAAAGTACAGGTAGACTTGTGTGAGAATGTAGATGGATATGTTCTGGCATGGGTGGCTGTGAAGGTGTAAGTAGTCACATGGGAGCGTGAATGTGTGAGTGAAGGCTTTGCCCATTACTGTGGTATAAATAGCCGACTTCAATCTACCAACATGACATCACTGAACACAGAAGTGGGAAGAGATACGCATTGTCACCTCTGTCTGGAGGCTGTCAAGACTGCCTCCAGTCCCCACTGGACAAGTGTGGGCAGATGTGTGAGTGGAGACAGGTGGGGTGAGGGCAGATGAGAAGGTGTAGGTCAACATGCATGAGAATGCAGGTGAACAGGGAGGGAGAGGTGTGAGTCTAGCTGGATAAGTGGGTAGATGTGAGAGTGTTCCCTCATTCCTCAATGATGCGTGTGGTTGGATGCAGGTAGGAGGCAGGAACATGCTGGAAAGCATGCACAGAGAGTCTTAAACTTGCACCCAAGGCATCCAAATTTGCACCCCAAACATTCAAACTTGTACAGCTCAGACATCCAAATATCCTCTGCTTAGGGCCCCTGGCATGTGGCGACCAAGCCCAGTACCTACTCCCAGAATTCCATAACAGGTGAGGTAAAGTTCTCAGACAGGGTCACCATGCTGGCTGCTGAGTGGTTCAGAAAGTCCATGCAATGCTCTGTTAGGGACAAGAGGGCATGTGTACCAGTTAGGGACAAGATGGTGACAGATGCCCTCATACCCGAATGACCCTCTGGCCTTGCAACCTAGTGGTCCCCACCATTCCTGGTCCCAAGAGCTTCCTTTGGAGCTCCCCTTTCTGGAGCATCAAGAGTCGGCTGCTCAGCCACTGCTCCCCGCGCGGCTTGCACTCACCACTCCTCTGGCCACCCTGCCACCCTCCCACGCAGCACAGACTTCAGGTCTGCTCAGGCCCATGTGGGTGGCTCACACAGCCAGTGCTCTCCTAACCTGCCCACTCTGACATCTCTCCATTCTACAGATGGGAGCACTGAGTCCATGTGCCTGCTCTGCCCCTGCTTGGAATGCCACTCACCTGCTGGGTTCTTTCTCATCCCTCAGGCTTCAGATGGCACTTCTCCTTCCCACTGTTAAATGGTTACTGTAGCGTTTCTTTCACCCATGGCAATTTGTAACTGTTTTGTTAACTTGTCTGTTTCTATCACTAGACTGTAAACTCAGGAAGCCTAGGACTATGTTGTTCTTGCACAGCCGAGGGTCAAGCTCCAGCACTTGGCACACAGTGAGTTTAGCACACAGTAGTTGCCCAGTACATACTTGTTAAATGAATGCATGAGTGAGTGGTGATAACCCCTTGCAGCTGTATAACACAGGCCCTGGGGTTCTTACAGCCACACTGGGTTCTCCCAGTGACTCGTCTGAGGTCCACAGAAGTCAGCCAGCAGAACAGGCACCAGAGCCCACCACCTTGGCTTTGAGGCAACCTCTGCCATACACTCCAATGTCATTTGGCCATCACAGCCACCAAGGCTCAGCTGCTAGGGGGAGGCCCCATCCCAGGGGCTGAGAGGTGGATACCTGTGTTCCAGGAGTTGGCGCAGGTCGTCCAGGGCAGCTCAGAGGTGAAGGAGCTGAACAGGTAGAAGAGGGCCCAGGCAAGGATGATGATGTAGTAGATGTTCAAATAGGACTCGATGACCACAGAGGCCAGGCCGATGCCTGCAGGGTAGGGGGTGGTGGGGAGCAGGGAGAGGACCCCGAGATCAGCGTTAGCAAGAAAAGCCACGCAGAAGCTGCCAGTTGTGGCTACAGGGTGCTGGGTGCTACACAAACAGAACCACTGGGGTTTGATTTACCGGTGTGGGAAGCATTCACAGCATATTTCTCTAAGTAAGAAAGCAGGTTATAGAATGCTATGGTATGCATTCTCCCATTTTTGTAATATATATTTGAATTTTTTTCAAGAGAAAAATTTTGTAAGGATCTCAACCCAATTCCCTAAGTGATAGGATTTCAATTCACTGTTCAAGTTTTATTCTTTTTGCCTATCTGCATTTTCTAGTTATTTTATTATTACATAATCATGTGTTACTTGTACAGTGAAAAGGGGCAGGGAGAATAGAGGGGCAAGAAGGAAAATTTGATAAGAATTGGCCTCAGGATAACGGCAGAAATACTAACAAGAAACTAGAGAGAGTCTGGGCGCGGTGGCTCACGCCTGTAATCCTAGCACTCTGGGAGGCCGAGGCGGGCGGATTGCTCAAGGTCAGGAGTTCCAAACTAGAGAGGAAGAGAGAAGCCGCCCCACCGGCCCACGGGCGGGCGCTGGCAGGGGGACGCCCCCACCCCACACTGGCCAGCCGCCTGCCCCGCCCCACCCCCACCCCCACCCCGCGTGCTTTGCATTCCCGGAGGGCAAAGACTCCCGTAGGTCCTCGTCTGGGCAGTCGATGAAGGACTATGGACCTTTCTAGAACAGGCTGGTTGAAAAATCAATGCTGACTGTGAAAAAACCACTGCTCGCCTGGCGGCCGCACCACAACAAAAATCATGCCAGTGGCGGGGCGGCGTGCTCGGAGTTGCCGCAGACACCCACACACACGCACGCGCACACACACACGCATGCACACACGTACACACGTGCACGCACGCACACGCGTGCACGCACACACGTACACGCACACACACAAGCGCATGCACACATACACACATACACACACGAGCGCACACGTGCACACCCTGCTCTGCCCCGCGGGCTCAGGTGCGGGCTCAGTGTCATTGAAGGCTCCAACGCCTGCAACCGTGATGCGCGGGGAGGCAGGCGGGAGCGGGAGGGCGAGAGCTGCCCAGACGACCACCGTGTAGGTGTGCACCTGGAGTGAGCCCCTCCCTGAGGTCTCCTTGGGCCTCCCTTCCTCTTGGAAGAGAAGGAGGCAGCAGCAGTGTCCCCCTCCCCTCCTAGCTCCCGGTGTGCACGCGCTACCTGGGCACCTCTCAAAGGCCGGAGCTCGCCTGCACCTGCGGGAGGACCAGAGGTGAGACAGGCAACCACCACTGGGGTCCGAGCAGAGCCGCGGGCCCAGGCCATGGCACGCCCAGAGTACCCGGCATCTGCGAGTAGAAACTGGGTGGGCCCAGCCTCATTTTGCCCCAGACCCTCACTGTTGCCCCTTCAGGGTTCCCATGGACGCCCCCCAGGAGAAAGTGTTTGCCGCGCCAGGCTCTCCTCTGTCCAGCCCACTGAGTTGAGCCGCCAGACAGCCTAGTCCCTGGGGTTTCCTCCCCGACTGGTGTGAGGGGAGAGTCCTTTCTCCGTTTCAAATAGGCAGGGAACCTGCAGGGACAAGGAGACCCCTTGGGTTTTCCCACTGGCCTCAGGAGACTGGCTCAATCAGCTAAAAGAGAGGCGGGAGAAGGACACCCCAAGCTGCTCATGTTAGTGCCAACAGCTGCACAGAGAGCCCTCTGTCTCTAACATAGTCAAGAGGGGAAGAGCATGGCTCTCAACTCTGGGAGACCTGGGATCAAATCCTTATTGTCTTCATCTCAAAATAAGGTTAGTGGCCGGGCACGGTGGCTCACGCCTGTAATCCTAGCACTCTGGGAGGCCGAGGCAGGCGGATTGCTCAAGGTCAGGAGTTTGAAAATAAGGTTAGTAAAGTTATTAGGGGATTAGATAAGAAAATGCACACAAATTGCTTACATGAGCCCTGACATAGAGTGGGGCTCCACAGATGTTAGCTGTCACCATCACTATGATTATGTACTTGGGAGGCCTGTCAGGGACCATACCATATATGCAGAAACACGTTTTCCATGAAGCTGATGGAGATTAAGCTTCAGTGTTCCTCACTTGCAGGGACCCCTTCCAAGCCTCTGCACCTGATCTGGTATTGCTTTTCTTGAAGAGTGCCCTCCTCCTCACATTTTATAAGCTTTGGGCCCCAGGAAGCCTGAGCATGCACTTAGTACAGCCTGGGAGTGGGGAATGAATGAGGCAGTGGATGGGGAAGGCAGGGAGGGATGCAGGGAGGATGCAGGAGATGATGGCCCCATGGACAGGAGTGGAGAACACTCACCCTGGAAGAGGGGGCAGATCTTCCTCCAGGCTGTGACGCTCCCTTGGCTGGTGTACTGGCCCAGTGCCACCTCCAAGAAGAACACTGGGATGCCGCAGGCAAAGAAGAAGATTAAGTAGGGGATGAAGAATGCTCCTGTGGAGGAGAGAGAGGCAGGAGCTGAACCACACCCTCAGTTCTTCCTCAGCCTCGCTGCTCTCAGCCCTGCCTCCCAGACTTATCCTCCTGCCCCCCCACTCTTAATCCCCCTCCTCACATCTCCCAAGGGCCCAGGTCACTTTCCTCCTGTCTGTGCACTGTCAAGGGTGTTAGGCAGACACAGGTGGAAATTCTCTGTTCTGAATCCTACTCAGGATGGGAAAAGCACTTTAAAGGGAAATGAATGAAAATTTAGGCGGAAATTATAATATATGCACTATTTAGTTTCTTAGTGTACTTTACAAATCTAGTCAATACATTATTTTTGGAACAAAAACGTGTTCTATATAATTTGATATGCTTATTCAATTATCAAGTTGATACATTTTAGACAAAAACAAAACCACCTTTGAAACATTATTTTCCCACTAATGATTTTCGGAAGATTTTTTCCCTCTACCAGGCTCTGATCTGGGCTGGGCTTCCAGCAGAGAAGGGATGTGATTAGATGTGATTAGATACTGACCCACAGATGCCCAAGGGAGGCCATACCTAAAAGACATCCAGCAAATTCTACAAGAACAGAATCTGAAGACAACCCCAAGCCCAGGATGCCTCAGAAGTTCGTCTCTGAGTGACTGGATCATTGTTCATTGCACAGTTATAACACTGAGCACTTATGACACTGAGCACAGTGCTTACTGTATCAGGCACTCTTCTAAATGCTTTACTAACATCAAAATCCTTGCAAAACATTACCTCCCATGGGGTAGGTACTATTGCTATGCCCATTTTACAGATGAGAAAACTGAGGGCAGTTTGAAGATGCAAAAACTGAAGCATAAATGAGGAAACTGAGGCACGAACTCAGGTGGTCTCGTCCCAAGTCTCTTAACCACTACATTATAATGCCACTGAAGTAATCCATATTACTTCATAGAAAAAAATAGAAAGTACAAAGGGAAAGAAAGTAATGTATATCCTTCCAGAATTCTTATCAATACATACACATATATTTCTTTTTTGCAAAAATGAGAATTTGTTATATAATATTTTATAACCATTTTTAAAATTTGTATCATGAACCTCCATATCAGTGTGTATCTATAATCATCATTAATATATCATTTAATGATCATCATTTTAATATATCATCATTTTAATCATTGTATAGCATCCCTCTGTATGTATCTAACTGGGTGCATTTCCTCACCCCTCACCCTCCTACTTTTCTGTTGTTTCATTAGAAACACTGCCTTGATGAAGAACATTACCCGCACCCTTGTGCGTTGTTTAATTTGCTCCTCAGTATGAATTTTCAATAAAGGAATTGCTGAGTCTAAAGGTATGCACATTTTTTTGCTTTGTGTGTGTGTTGTGTGTGGTCAAATATACATAATATAAACCATTTTAACTGTTTGTAAGTAAGTGTATAGTTGAGTGGCATTAAGTACACTCACAATGTTGTGTGAACATCACCACCATCCCTCTCCAGAACTCTCTCTTATCATCCCAAAGTAAAACAATGTACACATTAAACACCAACTCCCCTTTCCCTCTTTCCCAAGCCTCTGGCAACCATGACCCTTTCTGTCTCTATGAATTTGCCTGTTCTAGGTACCTCATGGAAGTGGAATCATACAGCATTTATCTTTTTGTGTCTGATTTATTTCACTTAGTATGTTTTCAATATTGATCCACATTCTAGCATGTATCAGACTTTCATTATTTTTTAAGGCTGAATAATATTCCCTCGTATAAAAATATCACATTCTGATTATCCGTTCATCTGTTGATGGATATTTGGGTTGTTTCCACCTTTGGGCACGCATATTCTTTCAAGGTCTTTGACGTGCATGTCCAAATTGCCCTCCAAAACTCTTGTACCAATAATCTGTATCCCAAAAGCAATATGTGAGACTAAAAGAGAAGGGTTCATGTCCTCTGGACCTTAGGGAGCCACACAAGACGGTGACTGCACACCGAGTCCTGAAGTCCTTCTGAACCCTGCATTTGCCTTTGCGATCTGGTAACTGCAGCATTGGTCAGCACAGCGCCATAACACCACGGACTTGGGTTTGAGTTGCTTGCATGGCTCCAGTGCAGCATTCAGAAGGCACATGGCCAGAGAACTCCCCCAGAGGGTACCTTTCAGGATGCTAGCTGGATGGAGGCCCATCCCTCTGATACGGGAGGTGGCTTCAGTTCTCTATTTGCAATGTGGACTTCTGCCCACAGAAAACGGGTGATCTCAGGAGGCTGGACCTTGGGGGCAGGAAAGGGCTGGCTGTGGACCAGGTACAGGGGCACCCTCCCCCGGGCTTCTTCCCTGGCCTTTCAACACACTGACACTGCAAACACCCTCCCTCAGGCCAACGTGTCAGAACCCTTGCTTTGGGAGGTTACCCTGTCCATACCCACTGGGTGTCTGCCAGGCTGTGAACACAGCAGCCTGAAGAGCTCGCCAGGGGTCTTTGCAGACAGGGCACCTTAGTTTAAAATCTCCCTCCCAAGCGCTAAGTTCAGCCTTATTGTCTCTGCCATATGCTCTTTCCTGAACCCCTGACTGGACAATCAGAATTTCATAAAGCTCTCTTTTGGGATGAACCATTTCTTAAGGATGATCTAGTTTAGGGGCTCCTTTATTAGACCAATAAACTTATTACTATTTTTTTGTTTCTTTTGAAATATTTTTGTCTACATAACTGTGTTTACTAATTAATAATAAATTAATTTCCCTGCATACATTAGTAAAAATCATGTACAACTGCCAATCAGGGCTTAAGGTCCATACAATTCCAGCCTAAAGCAAAAAAATGACATATGGGTTAGTCTGTGATGTCACGTTACCACGTAAGTTCATCAGTGAGTTATTAGAAATAAGGAAACTAATTCCTGACCCCTCTTTACTACCATCCTAGACCCCAAAGACCAGCAACCGCAGGCTGGGCCCCCTGACCTCTTTTGGTCCCCTTAAGTTAAAGGTAAAGGAAAGATTTAGGGATGGCAGCATGTCCTTGAGTCCTTCCCAGGAGATAGGCTGGGACAGAGCTAACGTGAGAACACTGGGGACAGAGATGTGACGCTGCCTCACAGACAACCCGGCTCAGCCCTCACCATCCCATGACCTCACGGGTGCCCCTCTCTTTCTCCACCTGTCCCACAGCCAGGACAGAGGCCACAGTCACAGCACAAGCCATCCAGCAGAACAGAAGACCCAGTGGCCCCCTCCCCGGGACAGGTGAGCGAGGTGTGTGCAGTCAGGGCTTGGGGGAGCCAGCAGCCTGAGTTCCAGGGTCCTCCTGGTGCCACTGCTCCGTGCCATGGGCAAGCCTCCTCTACGAAATGAGGGCTCAGCCTAGATCACCTTCCGCTCTAGATCTAACATCCTCTCTGGCCATGGAGTAGTGGCCTGGCATGAAGAAATAAGTCACCACCCTGCCACCTTGTCTTGCCTCCCCTTACCTCTGGCCCCCCGTGGGTCTCCCCTCCCAGTCTGGGCACCACAGCCCGGACCCACCTAAGAAATTCTGTTGCTATTTCTTTAGAGTCATTTGTTCAAGCAGTTTGTGATAAGTTTTAAAACACACAGCAAGATACACAGTAGATGCTCAGTAAATATTTGTCAAACTAAGTGTAAATAGCATTTAGAAGAATTTTCTAAACACTGGTTATCTCTAAATGTGCTTCTTTTTGCCTTCCTGGAATGTTTCTAATATTTACAATAAACATATACCATATCCACAAGAAGAATAAAGATAGTTTCAAAAGGCAAAAGTGAATCTGACCATCACAAAGGACCACATACTGAACGATTCTATTTATACAAAATATCCCAAAAAGGCAGATCACAGAGACAGGCAGGCAGAGGGATGGGAGTGACTGCAAGTGAGTGTAGGGCTTCTTCTAGGGATGATGAAAATGTTCTAAAATTTATTGTGGTGATGGTTGCACAACTCTGGAAATATACTAAAACCCACTGAAGAATACACTTAAAAAAAATGAATCTGGTCCCTCTCCATCATGACCCTACCTATTTTTACTAACAGTGCTGAAAAATAATAAAATTATATTTGTTTAATTTGAAACTAAAATCATAGATATCACCTCTCTGATCAAAATTCTTTGATGGCTCCCATCTCACGCCTAACAGAGCCTACAGGAGCTGACCGCTCACCTCTCTGACCTCGCCCCATTATCCTCTCCTCTCTCATTCCTCCCCAGCCATGCCTCCACCTCACATGCCTCGGACAGGCCAGCTGCTTTTCCACTCCAGGACCTCTGCCCTTGCTACTCCTGTGGGGAACGCTCTTGGCCCCATATCCATCCATTAGACTCTCACCCTCACCTCCTTTGAGTCCGTGCTCAGCGCCTCCCTGCTGCGCAACCAGTGTCGCCGTCCCACTCCCTGCCTCACTTCCCACCCCAGCACTCATCGCCGTCTGAAACACCCGTGTCTGCTGCTGTCTGCCGTCGGAAACACCCATGTCCGCTGCTGTCTGACATCTGACGCACTCACATACCCGTGTCCGCTGCTGTCTGACGTCTGACAAGCCCATGTCCGCTGCTGTCTGCCGTCTGACATGCGTGTGTCCGCTGCTGTCTGACGTCTGACACGCCCATGTGCGCTGCTGTCTGACATCTGACGCACTCACATACCCATGTGCGCTGCTGTCCGCCGTCTGAAACACCTGTGTCCGCTGCTGTCTGACATCTGACGCACTCACATACCCATGTGCGCTGCTGTCTGCCATCTGAAACACCCGTGTCCGCTGCTGTCTGACATCTGACATGCCCGTATCTGCTGCTGTCTGCCGTCTGACACGCCCGTGTGCGCTGCTGTCTGCCATCTGACACGCTGACATACCCGTGTCCACTGCTGTCTGCCATCTGACACGTCCGTGTCCGCTGCTGTCTGACGTCTGACATACCCATGTCTGCTGCTGTCTGCCGTCGGAAACTCCCGTGTCAGCTGCTGTCTGCCGTCGGAAACACCCGTGTCCACTGCTGTCTGACATCTGACGCACTCACATACCCGTGTGCGCTGCTGTCTGCCGTCTGACACGCCCATGTCAACTGCTGTCTGACATCTGACACGCCCGTGTGCGCGGCTGTCTGTCCTCTGACGCACTCACATACCCGTGTCCGCTGCTGTCTGCCGTCTGACACGCCTGTGTCCGCTGCTGTCTGACGTCTGACACGCCTATGTCCATTGCTGTCTGCCGTCTGAAACACCCGTGTCCACTGCTGTCTGACATCTGATGCACTCACATACCCGTGTCCGCTGCTGTCTGACGTCTGACACACCCGTGTGCGCTGCTGTCTGCCATCTGACACACTGACATACCCGTGTCCGCTGCTGTCTGACGTCTGATACACCTGTGTCCGCTGCTGTCTAACGTCTGACACGCCCGTGTGTGCTGCTGTCTGACATCTGACGCACTCACATACCCGTGTGCGCTGCTGTCTGCCGTCTGACACGCCCGTGTCCACTGCTGTCTGACGTCTGACATACCCATGTCTGCTGCTGTCTGCTGTCGGAAACACCCATGTCCACTGCTGTCTGCCGTTGGAAACACCCGTGTCCACTGCTGTCTGACGTCTGACACGCCCGTGTCTGCTGCTGTCTGACATCTGACATACCCGTGTTCGCTGCTGTCTGCCGTCTGCCACCCCCCTCAGAAGGCAGCACACAGGAGATGTTCTGTTTGTAGCTAAGGCAGTGCCTGGCATGTGTGCCTACAATTGGATTAGTTGAATGAATGAATGAATTCTATCAACAACTAACATTTGTAGAGTAATGAACGAGCTTATGAAGAACTCGGATTCCTTGGTCTTCCCATCTCCCCATGTCGTCTTCACCATGGCCCTGTGAGGTATCATCTCCATTCACAGAGGGGAAACTGAGGATAGGAGTGGGACTGGAATGCAAGCGCAAGCCCTCCAGCTCTGTGACACCCCTCCTTCAGTTTTACCACACTGGCCAGGACAGGGGGCCCAGGTGGCCACTGCCCAGCTGTGAGCTACCTAGGCACGGCCCCCACCCGCCTACCTCAGAGTGAACTCACCACCTCCATTTTTGTAGCAGAGATAGGGAAACCTCCAGACATTGCCCAGCCCAATGATCTCCCCGGCCACTGACAGCACAAACTCCATCTTGTTGGTCCATTGGCCCCGCTCCTTCACTTGGGCCTCGCCTTCCTGGTCCGACTTCTCTCCCTCCTCCGGGACCCAGGAGACCACAGAAGGCCCAAGCCCATGGGCTGCCGCTTGTCCATCCATAGCCATGCAGTGCGGTGGGCAGGGTGGAGAGAGAGGTGCCACCTGGGGGGAGGAGAAGGAGCAAGCAATAAAGCCCTGGCTGGTGCGCCTGCTGCCACCCCTGCTCGCCCCGTTCTAACCTCGGCTGTCGGAATATTGCTTTTCCTCCCAAACTCTCCACCTGCCCCACAGCCGTGGCATTTACACCTAAAGTCACACTTTGTTCTCATGACTCTGAGAGCAAGGAGGGAGCAAATCTTGGTTTGCTGACTTTGCAGATGAGAAAATCCAGGTCTTCACAGACAAAGCTGCTTGCTCAAGGTCATCCAGGAGTCCCTTTTTATCTTTGCAGGCAGCCACCGTCCCAGCTGGCCTGTCTGCTCAGGTCCTTAGTGTCCAGAGTGACGCCAGCCCAGCCTCTGTCCAGGACAGAAGGGGTCAAAGACTGCTGGGGTGGCCGGGGCCAAAGGGCAGGTGCCACTGAGGTGACTGCAGGATCCAGTCCTGGCCAGTTGTGTGCTCATCCCTGTGCCACAGTGATTGATCAGCTCGGGGTAAACAGGACAGCCAGCTAGCCAGGGGCCTCCGATTGGGAAGAGAAGGGAAGGTGAGGCCTCTGAACAAGGCCAAGTGGCACCAGGGCAAGTGGAGGCCTGCGAGGGAACCCCGGTTCCTTTCCTCTCAGTCACATCTCTGTCCTGAGAAAAGGTGGGGGAGAGTCCTGGTGCCAGGTGTCCCCAGAGCAATCCTCACTTGGGTGGTGGTCATCTCCAGTGACCCCCAAGGTGGCCAAATCACTGGGCCCCTCAAGAAGGAAGCCCAGCAGTGGCTGACCGTCGCAGCAGGTCACTGCCCTCCCCCTCCCTGCCCTCCTGGAGATCCCAGAGCTCCCTGGACTTCCAGAAAAATGATATGGGCCACTCTCAGTTTTACCCTCTGGCCCTCTTGTCTGTGTCAATTGCCAGGAGATGATAAACTGTGTTGGTGTCAGGTTGTACCTGGAATCCACCTCTGCCTTCTCCTCCCCCCACCACGCACCCACAATCACCCTGAGGCCGCCTCTGCCTTTATTTCCGGGGAATTGCTGCAAGAGGTCTGAAGGGCACCAGGGCCATCGAGTGACCAAGTCTACCAAGTGCTCCAAGCTCCTCAGAGGCTCTAGGGAAACACAAGGGATTCTTTTCATTAAGGAAGAATCTGTGTTTATTTGTTGGTCCTTTTAACCCAGGCAACAGCCCAAGCCCAAGTCTGTTAGAAAGGCGTAGGCAGGAGCAATTTGAGGTTATGGAAATTTTTGAAGGTGACTTGGAGGGTGCAGGCTGTCCCAGGAATGGGAAAGCATGTCAGGGTGAAACTGTGATACTGGGACCTGCCCAGAGGCTTCCATCGCAAGCTCAGCCCCGGGAGGGAAGATGAGGAGAGAGTCGCCAGGTAGAAATCAAAGGCCTTGAGTCTCTGCTTAAGGGAGCAGGAAGGTGAAGGAGAAGAAAGAGCTTCCAGGCTCAGAGCATCCGCCAGACTCATGGGGCATTTGAGAGCCAGAGCTCAGGCAGAAAGATCGGGGGATGGCCCAGGAGAGAGGCTGGTGACATGGGAACCCTGAGAAATGGCCCCTGAATCATTATCGAGCAAATGCACAAATATGTGAGTGACTATGAAAACATTGATGAAAAAGTACCAGACCAGAAACCCAAGCTCTAGTCTAGGTCTGGCTGCTGCTGCTAATAATAACAATAGGTCAACATCTGAGCGAGCACTGTGCTAAAGACATGCAAATCTTTATATACAGTATTAAATTCCATCCTCATAACCAATCTTTGAGGCAGGTATTACCGTCAGCTCCATTTTATGGACGGGGGAGGTGACACTCTGTGAGATTAAGGAACAGCACCCGGCACCCAGTGGGTGCTCAGTAAGGCACTCAGAGGGCAAATCTCGCCTCCTCTCCGCCTCAGTCTCCCTGGGAGAGGGAGAAACCTCTGCTCAACGGTATTTGGGGCAGGCGGGTATAAAGCTGAGGCCCGTGGAAGAGAAGTAGAAATCACTGCCTTGGCTTGGAGCCACAGGGGAGCTGGCGCAGGGCAAGCCGCATGTCGAGACCAGAGCAGCTGCTTCAGGACCAAGGGGGCCTCCGGAGTTGGAGGAGCGGGATGTGGTGGGCAAAGGAGGAAACGGAGGAGGGAATGGAGGGAAAGCCAAGGAGAGCCCCGATGGGCCCCGGATTCGGGTTGTATCAGGGACGGGGACGAGAGAAAAGAGAACATGAACTGATGAACTGACACTGACATAACATGTTTTTTTTAAAAAAATAAAAAGCTAATGGGGAGGAGCATAACTCACCGGTAAGAATGCGAGCAGCATGCAAGCGTGAGCTAGTAAGAAGGGAGGCTGGCCCAGAGCCAAGGCAAGTCAGACACAGGCCTAAACTGCAGCAGGAGGAATTTAAGTTAGACTCAGGGAAGAAATGTCCTGGAGGACGTTAGACATCTAAACATGCTGTACCCACTTCTCATTTTGAGTTACTTTTAAAAGCCAAAAGGACTGCACACCCCACCCCCACTGTGCCCTCCTACCCCTGCCCACCTGCTGGGACTCCTGGAGCAACAGTGTTACCCACAGCCAAGCTGACTTCCCCAGGGTCCACCCCAGCTCTGCCACCACTCCAGCCCCTGGCATCTCTTCCTCAGGCTGCCCACACGCTTTGCTAAGCTGTAGCAGGGCTGGGACTCAGCAAACCTCAGGGCCCTCCAGGAGCAAAGACACCAGTACTCACACTGGGCTCAATGCTGCCCATTGAGGAAATCTTCAAGGGTCAAGAAAGCCCAAGGTTAACTCTGTTTGGGGAGCTTGGCATGTAGACAGGGGCCTGGCCGGGGTCTAGCAGAGGACCTGCTCCCCACTTAGCTCCAGTGTGGTCCCCTTTGCTCCCCAATCCAGCATAGGAAGGGCCCAGCCCCTGGGCACAGGGGGCAGGAAGCCCAGCCCGTGCTCCAGCCCACACCCACATACCAACACCCGTTCCCGTACACACGCTGGTGCCATTCCCCGTCACGTCCCTTTGCACACGCATACCTGTGTGCATGGCCCCAAAGCCTGGCTCTGTCGGTAGTCCTTCACACCCTGTGGGCTGCTTGGCTCGCCTGGTGGCCGCCTGTGCCTCCCCTCAGCTAGCCCACTGCCCCCTTGGGCACCAGCACACCGTGCCTCCCCCCCACCCAAGGCCTCCTGGGAGACACCTGGCTTCCTGCTGGCTGTGCTGGGCTGGTAGGTGGAGGGCAGGAGCCCCTCACCTGTGATCATTAATTGCAGATCATGAGCCTTCAGGAACGCCCCGAGGTTCCTTCCGTCCACTCTCCCTCCCCAGCTCGCTGGGCACCGGCTTCTTCCCCTCCGCCTGGGTCAGGTGACCACCCTTTCTTCCCACTGCCCCTGGCCAGCTCCCCTCTGTGCACTTTCCTGCTACACAGGCTCATCCCTGAGCAGCCCCCTCGCTGGATGGGGAGAGGGGCTCTGCTGGCACGCTTGTCTAAGACTCCTTAACACCAGCCTTCCCTGGCCTTTCACTGCACACCCTGCCTCCCAGCACAGCACAGCAGGCAGAGACTGCGAAGGCACAGCCAGCCCCCCACTTCCTGCTCACCGCAGTCTCCAGTCTGGGACCCTGCACCCAGCTCAGCTCCAGGCAACTGGCTCCGGGAGAGTCCCAGGGAAGCCGCTTATGAGAATGGCAAGAAAGACGGGCCCTGAAAGGGAAACCGTCCTCCACCTTCCCTCCTTCCCTCGTTTCTCCCTGCACAGGGACCCATGTGAGTCGTGCAGGGACCGCCAGGCAGAGAGCAATTCTGTGTGTGTGCCTGAACGTGCTGGGAAGGGAAGGGACAGAGAAGTACCACAAGCACAGGAGGGACTAACGCCAAAAGTTTGTGAACTGGGATTACAACACCCAACCTCAGGACATCAGGTCTCCTGCCTCCAGTGCCCCCACCCATCCCCCTCCCACTGTGGGCCCTCCCTGCAGACAGTGCCCTCCAGTGGGCACATCCCAGGGTGACCCTCCAGCACTGGGCTCCGCCACTCCCTCAGGCAGGGGAAGAGGCTCAGGGACCACACTGACACCCTCCTCTTGCTCTTGTCCTGGCCCCTGCCCCTCTCCCCACGGCCCTCCCAGCACCATCTCTGTCTTTGGGAAGGGATGGGGTGCACAGGGCAGGGCACAGCCCCTCTTACCAGAGCAGCAGATGGGAGCCTCTGACTCCAGGCTGGAAACTCCTGGGAGGGGAGCCGGCCTCGCTGGCCAGGGCAGGGCAGGAGGGTGAATCACACTCGGGAGTTTTCCACCAGTACCTGCCCCCTGTGGCTTCCAGGCAGGGCTCTAGTCTAGACCTTCACAACCACTTCACTTCCCTTGGGATTTTCCTAGAAAAGCACTCTGAACACATCTAGAGAAGCACAGTGTAGAAAGGACACAGGCTTGCGGTCAGACACTCCAGCATCATGTGTCGGTCACAGCAGCCAGGTAAGGGTCTGAGCCTTGGTTTCCCCATCTGTCAAAGGTAGATAACACCTCCTTTGCAGGGTTCCTGTGAGGGCTAAAGACAAGCAGGGGTGAGGAACCTGTGGCCTTCAGATTTTAAGGCTGTTCTTTTTAAGCACTAAAGGCGGCAAGAAAAGCTTCATCTTTCCCTGCTGCACCCCTTTTAATAAAAGGATTTGTCCTGTGAAATTTGGATTCAGTCCAAAGGCTGCACGGAAGGACCTACAAGGCTACGTGTGTTCCTAGTGTTCGCGGTGAGTCCTCCGTAGCGGGGCTGGGAGGGGCAGTGCCCGGCCCGGGCAGCGTTGGCAATGCTCTGGCCGTCTCGCCACCAAGGGGGTGTGGAGGGAGGGAAGTTGTGGGGAGAAGGGGAAATTTCCCTTCACATGTGCTTCCTCTTTGTATTTTAGAACTTCCCGGCAGGGGTGGGGTGTGAAGTGAGAGCCTCCGTCTGTAGTTTTCCACCAGTCTCCCCCTCCGTGTCTCTCCAGCCCTCTCGGCATCTCCTGGGGGTTCCCCACCCAGACAAGGCCAGAACAAGCCACAGTTCCCAGCCCCTGGCCTCTGTGAAGCCAGAAGCCCAGCACAGTTTCGGCTCTGGCAGAGCAGGCCGTGGCCCGGCCAGGACCCCCACTCTCATTACCCAGCTCTTAGCCGGGACAGGGTGGCCAGTCCCTGCATGCCAGGCCCGACGCAATTGGCCATAGAGTTTATTGCAGAGGGGACAGAGAAGTCCACAAGATTATCCAGTTGCATCTCTTTGAGAGCAAAATGCTAGCCTCTCCATAAAGGGAAGAAAGAGGGAAGAGGATCTGGCTGGCCAAGAAGGTGAATTTCCTCGTTCATTCACTCATTCAAAAATCTTATCCAGGGCTGACAGCGTGGCATGCTTTCTGCTAGGATGTGGGGATGCTGAGGTGACCAGCAATGGCCCAGCAGTCCTGCCACCAGTCCTTCCCCTGTGGGAGAAGTCTGCCTTGTTTGACCTGGCCCAGGGAATGGAGTTTGATTTTCCCCAAATAATATCTGCCCGACCCCACCCTGTCTTTATCCAACTGCCTCTGACCTCGGTCTTTCTACCTTAATGTTGAGCCCACCCTTACTCAAGCCCACACCAATACCTCCACCCCCGGCACCCACTGAGTATTCAGACCAATTGGTAAACTCCTGCAGACCAGAGACCCCATCTTTGCAAAAGACAAGATCCCTGGAAAGTCTCCCTAAGACGGGAAAAGGTCCAGAGTCAAGATGAAATGCAGTCAGTGAGCCAGTTACCCTGCTGCAGTAAGGACAGTGGACCCCACAGAATGTTTTCTTCACCACCCTCGTCTCCTAACCCCTGTGTGCCATGAGAGGACATGGCATGGGACCTATTTCCCGAGCATTGAACTCAGACTAGGAGTTTTGCATGTTACCTTATTTAATCCCCTTAAGAACCTTGAAATGTAGGAATTATTAGCCCCATTTTACAGATGAGAAAACTGAGGTGAACAGAAGCTAAGTGATTTGTCCCAAGGCCATGCACTAGTGAATGATGGAGCTGGGATTTGAATCTGGGCCTCTTGGCTCCAAAAATCTATACTCCTTCTACTGTAGCACACTGTTTCCCAGACCACAGATATCTAAAGGGCAGAGAGTTTGTTTCTTAATTTTTTGTTTCAGCCTCTAGCATTTAATACAGTGCCGTCTCAGGGAAGACACTCAGTGTCGACGGATGGGGTGGATGGATGGATGGATGCAACTTGAGGGGAGAAAAATGATCCTAGTCTTCCCTTTTTTGGGAGGGCATTGTTCTCCCAGAACTGAGGATAGATGAGGGTTTGGGGGGCTCAGGTCCTGCTTTCCTGAACAATATGCTGTGCTGAGCAGGACCATAGGATGCAGGAGTATTTAGGGATCCCTCTCCCTTGGCTCCTAGCAAAAATGCTTAGCTCAATAAATGTGTGGCTTCCTCCCCGGGGCCCAGTGCAACCTGATGTCAGGTGCTGGGGAAGCTGGGGGCAGTGAGGATCTCTCTGAACAGTTCTTAGGCTTTTTTGTTATACTGACAGCCCACTGCAGTGGGGCTGGAGCTATGGGAAATAGAATGGATTTGCTTAAACATGTCCCCAGGGCAGCTGTGCCTATACCCTCTATTGGACCCAAGAACACTGTGATATAGTAGTATTACTTCCATTTTATAGAGAAGAAAACTAAGGATCAGAGAGGTTAGCTTGCCCCAGGTCACACAGCTAGTAAGTCAAAGGGCCAGGATCCAAGCCAGGACTTCAAGCCCCTATAAAGGCGTGTGCTTGCCTGACTGGTGTCTCTGAGTTTGTGCACGTTTATCAGAGGACAGTGAGGGACTGTGAGTCCATGCACATGTGCGGATCTGAGACCTGGGTACACAGGTGTGCATGAGGCCCCAGGGCAGCCTGGTGGGCTCAGCACCTGCTCAGTAGCTTCCCTGCAGCCCTGGGCTGTCTCTCACTCTCCAGTCACCGGTGCTTCTCTCCCCATTCAGCCAGTGCTTGCCCCAGGCTCTCCCTGCCTTTCTCTCCAGCAGGAGCAGCCTCTGGACAAGAGGGGACTCCCCTTCCTTTTGCATCTTCTTCTGTTGGGAACTGCAGGATCCGTAAGGGTTTTCCCTTCCCAGCAGGAAAAGCAGATGGTGCTGACAGCTGCCTTCCTTCATCACCACCACCATCTCTTCGCCCTCATTGGCTAAAGCCAAATCCAGGTCATCCAGGTACGTTCGCTTCCTTTCCCCACCCTGATGCGCCATCAACATTCCCACATCCCGGCCTGCCAGCCCCACCTGGGCTGTTGGGGCCTCTCCCCTTCACCCACCTTTGCCTGGTTTAACGACCTCAGGCCGTTTGGCACCAGTGACTGAAAACACACCCATCACCCCCTTTCAGCCCCACAACAAGCCGGTGGAGGTGCCTCTTACCAACTCCATCTGAAAACAAAGAATGTGGATTCCAGGCAACTCCTACAGAGACACACAGCAAGGTAGAGGCAAGTGGGGTCTAGAACCGTATGCCCTGATTCTTACGCCCATAGGTGACTGCCATGCCATATTCCACCATTGATGACTCTCCTAAGCAGGACTCCGGTCACCATGCTGAACTGCCTACATCCCTTCCTGGGCTCGCAGATTCTGGCAGCTTTGACGGATGGATGGACAGAGAGCCAGACACGACGTCCTAGGGCAGCCCCCCACAGCGCCCTGCCCACGTCCCAGGCGCCTTCCCATACCCCAGCTTTTCTCTCTCACAGCTCTTTGCTCTTTTCTTTTGTAGCATTTGTCACATTTGTTGTTTGAGAAACTGCATCTATTTTTGCTCACCGTGTGGCATGAGCAAGGCACGGCACGCGGCAGGCGTTCTGTGGACGGTGTCCCAGCGAACGGGCTGCTGCTGCGTGTGTCTCGTGTGTCGGCATCCTGCTCCCACCCGAGCTGGCAGCGGAGCCGGCACCCTCCGGAAACCAGTCGTTCCGCAGGAAGCAGCAGCCAAGGCTGGCACCCAGTAGGGCTGCTATCGTTACTTTTAACAAACTCTTCAAGTGACAACAAATCAAAACTTGAAGACTAGCAAAGATTTCAGTGGATTTTCCCACTGACATTTAAAAATCTAAGAAAATCACCCAGGGAACCTGCACGGCCTGAGACTGCGGCTCTAAGAATTGCAGGGCACTGCCCAGGATCAGCATCAGAAGAACCATCTGAAGAGAGGCGGGGACACAGGCAGACACCTGAGCACGTGCGTCATCAGGGGAAATGCAGCTGCGTGTGTCCACCGCTTCCAAACACGCGCAGCAGCAGCCAGAGACGGGGGTCCGGCTCCCCGCCACCCGGTCGGAGGTAAGGCTGCAGAGACACACCGTGGGCCCTCTAGGGCCAAGACCATGCCCAGGTGGGGTGGCTTTGCTTTTCACCTGGATGCTCTCTGCAGCCTAACGCTGAGGGCTCATCCCGCAGCCCAGGCTCTGACATCGGAGCCGGGCCATGCAGCGCCGTCCCCTTGTGGCGACATCGGGTGGTGACAGCACGCGGCCGCTCTAGTTCTCAGAAGCGCGAGAAGGGGGCCCCCTGCCGGTTGAGCCGGGCGGTGCCTTGCCACCGCGGGCCCGAACGGCCTCCGGGCCTCTGCGGTGCTGCAGGGCAGGCCTCGGTGGGCACACAGACACAGCCTGGCAAGGGGGGCAGGCAAGGACCCAGCGGGAAGAAGCGGGCACGAGGCGTTCCTCTTCTTTTCTTTAGCTCAGGTCTCCTTCGTGCCTCCCTCAGTTTCCTTTCTTAACTCCACAGCACAGAGCCAGGGCAAGGACTTGGGAAGTGTGGAGAGAGGCCTGACAGCTTCCTCCGCTCCAGACGCCTGCACCACCCTCCACCACTGCCGCCACCTCTGCTTGGTGGACCACAGGAGGGCTCCAGGGAGGAGGCAAGCTCTCCAAGTGGGGAGGGGTCAAGGCGGCAGACAGAGGGACAGAAACCAGACAGAGCTGCTGACGGTCATGGGGAAAGGCAGATTTAATGGAATGCAAGGCAAGAGGGCCTGCGGCCGACAGCATTCTCGCCCACCAGCCCTCACCCGGCTCTCCAAGGCCCATCTCAAAGGATGCTCTTGAAACCTGCACTTCATTTTGCCCCTAGAGCAGGAGAGCTGGGGTGGGAGGCTCCAGCTCAGAAGGCGGATTCCAAAATATCCCCTTTTGTCTTATCCACCCCAGCAGAGAAGTGCAAGGCTGCCTCCGCCCCTGCCCCCTGCAGCTGGCCCCACAGCCAGGCCACGGCACCATGGGGGGCGCCTGCCTCTAGCAGTGAGACTCGAGTTCTGTGAGTCTGAGCAGTGAGGTCCTGGGGGTGGCAGGAGCAGAGGGTCTCACTTGCTGCCACTGGGGCAGGTCCTCAGCTGGGCACACGAGCTGGCGGATCCTCTGTAAGGAGAGTGAGGTAGCTGTCATGCGGCTACATGGGGCAGGTCTGCCGGCCTCCCATCACCATGTCTGCCTACCCACCAGGGGCAAGCCCTGTCATCACAGTCTGTGTCCTAGAGTCACCCAGTCTCTTCCTGAGACTTCTCCGCACTGCCCACATCACGCACGGGCCCTCTGGGTACCAGCTCCTACCTGGCCAGCAGCCCCCACTAACTCCCTACCTCACGGAGGGGTCCTTTGAGGGTGCTGAGTTTGTAGATGCTCCAGGCAGGAATGCAGACCATGGAGGACAGAGCCAGGAGCCAGCCCAGGGCGTCCCCCCACCATGGGTACGTGTACTTCTTGTTGTAGGTCAGCGGGGTGTACTTGATCAGGGAGAAGAGGAAGGTGGCCTAGGGGTGAGGGCAGAAGAGAAAGGGGCTGGGGGGCTGTGCCCCCGGCTCTCCACCCCCACAGAGCGGCTGGCAGAGACCATGCTCCAGGCCTGAATGTGCCTCCAGGCTGGTCGCAGCCAATCAGCCTCCAACCTCCATCCGCACTCTGCTCTCAGGGCACCCCAGCAGAGGCTTCCAGGGCACGCACCCTGTCGCCCCAGGGCCCCTCTGCACATGGTTGGCTCCCAATTAGGACATGATTATGTGCCTGCTGGGTGCTTTCGAGTGTTTACCTCTCCTGCACCGAGAGTTTGGGCTGTAAGTACCTCAAGGGCAGGGATCATGCCTCCTCCCCCGTTCCTCGCGTACACCCCACGCACAGTGCAGGCTCGGGGAGCTGCCGACACAAAAGGAGGATGCCAGAGGAAGCAGCACGTTGCCGTTTAAGGCTCATACCCTGGAGCCAGACTGCCCGGGTTTAGCCCCAGTTCTCTGCAACTTTCTGGGCTGAGTGAGCCGCTTAACTTCCGTAGCCTAGGTTTTCTCTGTACAACAAGGGTAACAGCGACACTTACGGCACAGGCCTTATGAGACCAAAATGAGTTAATATGTGTAAGCACTCCGTGCCCGGCCAGAGCAGGTGCCCGTGACTGCTGCTGTCCTTACTGCTGTAGCATTGACAGGAGCCGCCCAACACACTTGAGCATCAGTCCTGCCTGTGACGCTAGAGTCCCACCGTGGTGTCGGTTGAACTGTCTGACAGCTCTGGAACTGTTTATCGTGAAATGGAAAGGAGGAATCTATCTTGCTGTGGCGGTCTAGAATCCAACAGGAGGATGAATGGAAATCTAAGATGATTTTCCATTCCTAGGGAGAAGTCTGCTCAAGGGCTAATGGCCTCTCTACCCGGCTGCTGCCACCATGGCTCCCTCCCTCCGCCTGGTTTTGTCCCTTGGGGATTTCCTTACTGTGCACACAGCTGGTGTGAGAAAGAGCCAGCAGTATCTGATAAGAGGCCACGGCCTGTACCCAATCATGTCTTCAATGTTGTCGTAGAAGCGCCTGGCTCCTACCATGGGGAGAAGAAGAAGGGAGGAAGAGAGACTGTTCTCCAGCACCCACAGTGTCAGGAAGGGGCCACACACAGACTAGGATGGGCAAGGATTGGTAGACAGAAGATATCACAGTTGTCTTTTCAAGTCACCAGCAGCAGGTAGAACTTGGCTTAGGTAAAGGCAGTAACTTCCTGATCATCAGGGTTGTTAAAAGCTGAAAAGGTTTGGGCAGGACAAGATATGGGCCTGACCACCTGAGGTGGTCTAGGTGCAGCTATAACCAGGATTGTGGGCAAGGTGACTTTTGGAGGGCCCTTCCAAAGGTAGCAATTTAGGAGTCTCAAGAGTTTGAGGTTGGGTAGAGAACGAAGGCGCCCCAGGAAAACGTGGGGATGAGCAGTGGATGTCTCTCTTCTGTCTAAGGGCCCTGGGGTGGAGGAGAGTCCCTCCCAGGTGAGGAGTCACTCACCATAAACCCAAGCCACACAGAGGGACTCAAAGATGGCCACGAACAGGAGGCACATGCCGCTGGCTGCATAGTAGTCAAAGAGCTGGAACACGTACACACCACCCTGCGCGGGGAGAGTATAAAAGAAGGAACTTTATCCAGAGGAAACAGACAGATCCTCCCCTATGCCCTTGACCCTCACACCGCCGGGGCACAGAGCAGAATTGGTGAGGATCAGAGGATAACCAAAGAGAATATGATTTGTACGCTGTACAGCACTAGGCATATATGCAATGTTAATTTTTATTATGGTTTTTGGATGGAAGACAGATGAAATCAGACAGCTATAGTTAGATTATTCCTGAGAACATTTAGGATTGAGCCAGAAGCCCAAGACATAGTGTGTATTCTTTGGGGAAGGATGAGGGAAGGGTTGTCACTGGTCTCTTTCCCTCCTCCCTTGAGTGTCACCCAGCCCAGGGCTCCCTTGCTCCCTTTGAAGTTTGTACATAGAACTTGGTGCCACTGCCTGGGAAGTCACAGGATTTTGCTGGAGAGGCCATTTTTCCCAATCCAGGCCTTCCCAACCATCCTCACCGAACGACCCCTCACCCATCCCCAGAGGCAGGTGCCAGTGCCCACAGGCCAGAGGAGGAACTTGCCCCTTGTCCTTTTTGTGGAGGGGAGAAGAACAGCCCGGAAGGCTGCCCTGTGACCTGGAGCCATGGCATCTGCCCTGCCCCGGAGGTGTTGCCACTTGGTCCCTCCTCCTCACCGGGTCCCCTCCAGCTTCCTGGCCCGCACCTCTGTGAGCATGAGCAGCCCGACCAGGAAGGACACGACAGACACTCCGAGGATGAGGGTCTCCCTCCGATTCTTTTTGCGGAACACACAGGGGTACATGTCCACCAGCGCTGTCACCAGGCTTTCTACGCATACAAACTGGTGAGAGGCAAAAGAATTGGAGGGAAAGAGAGCTCCCAGAAGAAGCCCTGTCAACTAGCTCTGGCTTCTTGCTCCCAGGCCCAGCCCAGCCAGCCTCCCTGTCTCAAGTCCCTGGAGCTGCCGTCATCGAAAGATTAGGGCTCGACACACCTGTCAAGCTCCCCTGGGTCCCCAGAAGGGCATCCACTTCTGACATTTGCCCAGTCCCCAACTATTTTAAGGCCCCTTGGGGCATAAAGCTCGACCTTGAGTGCACTGCTCCGCTCCCCAGCGGCCCCCCACCCCCGGCTCGTCTGCCAGGCTCTGTGTGGCCCCTCTTCATACCTGGCTGTCCAGTCCCAGGAGAACGACCATAAAGAAGAAACAGCAGGCCCAGAGAGGAGAGAAGGGCAGCATCACCACAGCCCGGGGGTAGGCGATGAAGGCCAGGCCAGGGCCTGCAGCAGGGGACAGAGGACACAGCCCAGTGGCCAGGCCAGCTGCAGGCCTGGCGCAATCCCACGGCTTCCCAGGGTGGGGCCGTGGAACAGCAGGAGCTCAAGGAAACGTCCCCCCCCGAGTTATCGTTGACACCACCATCCTCACCCAGAAGCCACCAAACCCCCACCTGGTTCCCAGCCTTCCTGGGCGCTATCTGCTGTATTCTCATTGACAAGGACAGGACCTAGAGGTCATGAGCATAAAAGGCTTTGGATCCAAGAGGGCTCCGCTCTCCAGAGCTACTGCCCAAAACCAGAGGTTTCAAACTGGGAATGAGCTCAGGAGCCAGCAGCCGACCCAGTGTCGGCCACAGGAGGCCAGGTCTGGCCTGGGCCCTCCGGCTCACTACCTCTGTCACCCCACGGTGAGTGAACTGGCACTAATGTCAGAATGTCGTTGACACACAGCCTCTCAGTAAATGAGTATTCCTCTCAGCTGACTCAAATGGCGGGAATAAGTTCATGCACTTGAGCCTGGGTCTATCCATAGGAAGCTGCCTCTGAAAAGCAGAGTATGACGGTGAACTTGGTGCTGTGTACTTCTTCAAGTCTCGCTTCGCACACAGTGAGACGGCACAATGCTACGACCTTCCTCCCAGGCTACATCGAAGAGCACAGGCAAAGTGCTTCACACAGTGCTTGGCATATAGTAAGTGCTATATGCCAATAAAAGTGAGACATTATCCTTTTTAATAACGATCAGTACTGTCAGCTGCCCAGCACATGGCATTCTGTGTGGCAGGTATGCGCTGTGAATGCCGCTATAAACAACTGCCTTGTTACAGAGCAAAAGGGAGTGGTCCCCAAGAACAGGGGAAGAGCAAGGAAAACACTTTACAGCTTATCCAGACAGGGGCCAGGGCTTGGTTTTATTTAAAAGCAACCACAACATTACAGGGTAGAAAGCAGTCACTCAAAAAGGGAGAAACTCTATGTGCTAATGTAAACTTATCTCAAGATACAATTTAAAGTGAACAAGGCAAGGTGCAGAATAACGTGCAGAGTATGTTATCATCTGTTTTTTAAGAAGGGGGTAAGAAACAGAAATAGTAACATGTATGTATTTGTGTGTGTGTACATATACATTTTCTCATATATGTCTATATACTCTTTCTGGAAGGATAAACAAGAAATTGATACCACTGGCTACCTCCAGAGTAGCAAACTGGAAGCCAGGAACGGGGAGGGGACGTTGCCTGGGTACCCACCCGCTCATTGAAGCGGGCACGACTGTTTAACTCTCCCCCAAGTCTTCCCAGAACACATCTGCTAACAGGTGGCTGCAGTTCACCCAGAGTGGGGGTGACAACAGAAAGGCCTCTGGGTCCTGGTGCCAAAAGCTCAGACCAGGCCCCGCCCAGCCACACTCACCTGACTCGGCCACCTCAGCAATAGGCACCCCCTGCTCCTGAGACATGAAGCCCAGGATGGAGAAGATGGCGAACCCGGCCACAAAGCTGGTGCCGCTGTTGAGGAAGCAGAGGGCGATGCAGTCCCTGGGGACAGGGGAGGAGAGGTGGGGACCAGCCGGTCAGAAAGGGCCTGTCAGCGTCTCAGGCCTCCTGCCCCGGAGCCAGCAGGAGCCCTGAGTGTCCAGAATTTAGATGACCATTCAGGGTGCTGCTCCACACCCCACCACCACCCAGGCCCCACTAGCTCGGACAAGGAATAAATCAAAGTTGTCCTAAAAGAATGAGGCCCTAAGGAAGTAAACCATGAATCTCAAAATTACAAACTGCCATACAGCTGCCCCTCCCACCACACTGACACCACGTCATGGGACACTGCCCCTCTGCCATAGTCCCGCTTCGTATGCAAACACAGGGGATGGGGACACAGGTAGCCCCAAACAACAAAGAACTCTTAGTTGCCCAAATTTCATTTTGAGATGCACGATACAATTTTTTCAGCTGTGTCTCAGCTAATGTTGACATCAGCTCAAATTCTGTGGGCATGAGTCAAGCAGGCAGAAGGGAGCCATGGGGGCATGAAGTGAGCAGGGGTGCATGGGAGGGAGCTGAGAGGTGTCGTGAAGACAGGGAGAAGTCAGGCTGCTGGCATGGCCCTGGAGCACTGGACACAGAAGGCCAGCCCAGGAGCCGGTGCAGCCTCCAGCTCAGCCTGGCCTAGTACAGCTGGAGGGCAGGAGAGGGACGCAGGCGTGGCTTGGGCCCCACTCCCCCATCACCTGTAGCAGTTGTTGTGGTACTTGTTGTAGCTGCCCAGGGCCGTGAGGCACCCCAGGCAGATGGCGAACGAGAAGAAGATCTGGGTGCCCGCGTCCATCCACACCTGTGAGGGAGAAGGGAAGAAAGCCAAGCTCCAGGGAGACAGGCCCACAGGCCTCGTGGAGAGACGCAGGCAGGGGGCTGAGCTGCACCGGCCCGGGGTTGGAGGGAAGCCTGTTCTCAGCCGGCGCGGGCACCCCGCCAGCCATGCTAATTCCATGGGCTCTACTCCCCGGCTCCCAGGAGACATTTCCTGGGCACTACCAGGATGGAACAGACATTGGAAATTCAAAGAAAAGGACCTGAGGACCCACGGTGGAGGCGTGTAGGAGGGTGGGACGGCGCCCTGGAGCAGAGCTGGGCCTGCGGTCGAGGTTCTGATCATGGGTTCTGCCCTGCTTTCTGCTACCCTCGGCTGCGGTGGTGGTGTGACCAGCACGGAAGGAATCCGGCACAGCATGTCTAGGAATATGGGTCCTTAATAGTGGAGCTATCACAAGTGTGTAGCTTTGCGCCTCCCGTCTCAGAATCCTCTCTGTGAAAAACAGGGAGAGTAATCCTCAGCTCACAGAAAGCCAAGAGGGCGAACAGAAATGCATCTGGGAGGGCTTTGTACTCCGCCGGGGGGAGCAACTCTCCCCTAAACACAGGGTGTGTTGTTACTGTTGTTATCTCAGCTGGCTGGCCCAGCCGTGCATGTTACGATTTAGTGATTTAGCGTCAACAGCTAGGATAACAACCCAAGAGAAAGAACATCAAGGCAACAGAACAAAGCGGCCCTGCAGATCTGTGGGAGGTGGGGGCCTGGGCCGCGGACCCTCCCCCAGCACTCCCACCTGCAGCAGAGGCAAGCACCACATGGGCACAGCGAGCCGTGGACAAAGACGTGGCCAGGACAGGTGTCCCTCACGTGTCTGTGTTCCTATCAGCAAGGGCGCCCGATGCCCCCGGCCGTGTCTTCTCCCTGGCCCCATCCCAGCAGCCCCCAAACAGGCCCCTGCTTTCCATAGCCGTCTTCCTCCCTCCTTCCCTTCCCCAGCACCAAGCCTGTAGTCCCCACACGCCACAGCCTTAGGCTTTCTCATCCACGTGCCTCCCCCCTTCCCCGTCTTTGCTTTGCCTACCTGACCCTCACCACCGCCCTCAGCCCTGCCCCTGGCTCTCTCTTTCTGCTGTCATCCCGACCACGTCGCCCCTGGCCTCCACACTGCTGGGGTCCGATGGACCCCTGGGCAGGCTCACAGCCTCAGGGTCACACTGAGTCCTCAGGGAGCTTCCCCCGTTGACACACTCACTCTCTAGGTCTGGAGGAGAGCCCAGAAACCTAATCCTTGCAAAGCTTCCTGTGGTCCTGATGAACAGCTGCTGTGGGACCCCTGCCCCACAGCCCCTGAGAGCCGGTGTCAGGACACACTGGGGCACCCTCCTCTGCCTGCTCTTCCACGTCTGCAGGAACGGGACACAGCAGGGAGAGGTGGTGGAGGCCAGGGAGGGTGTCTCCAGCGTTCTGTCCCTGTGCCCGCTGCAACTCCATTCTGGTGCCTTCTGCAGGGCAGGAGTTGCCACCAGGGAAAGGGGGTCCATGGCAAGAAGCACAGAAGACTCAGAGGGGCTGGAGCAGCAAGGAGTAGCTCAGAAGGGAAGAAGCACCAGGGAAACTTTTTTAAATGTGAGGAAAAACTATGATGGGGAAGGCAAAGAGGGTTTCGGGATTTATATGAGAAGTTAGAGAAGGAAGGGGTGGGAATGCAAGGCAAACCCAGAAGACAGGCAAGGGGAGTGCTGGCAACTTTCAGCACGATGCCACACCAAGCTCAAGCAGATGCCTGGGCCAGTCTGTTTGCTCCTTCAAGAGATTTAAAATCCTTTTCTCTTCTAAAACTCTGCCCTGCAGAACCTGTGAGGACAGTCTCTCAGAGAACTTCTGGCATGAAAGTCACTCTGCTCCATCTTGTCCCTGCCTCCTCAGCAGGACCTTGCAGTGCAAGGCCCTGAGCTGGGACAGGAAGGATCTACCAGAGTCAGGAGGGACAGGTGGGAAGAAACGCTCATCTCCCAGGACTCACAGGTGCTGCACCTGCTAAGCTCGGCACTGTCCCCCAGCAAGTCACCAGATGTGCCTCAAGGATGCGTGTTCCCATGCCCAGTGGTGGGCAGGGTGCAGAGGGGGTCACAGTTACCAAGGAAACTGCCAAGTCCTCGGAGACACTCTGCTGCCCACATGCAGGCAGGGGTGCAACCCTGCGATGACGGAGCTCTGTGAACTTGGGCTTGGGAAGAATAACAAGAGAAATCATGACTTAGCTGTTCATCTCGCCCCGGAGTGGGTAGTGGAGGGAGTGGGCTCAGACGGAGGCCTAGCTGGGAGGAAGGTTAATGAGAACAGAGAAGGATGCAGCAGGAGGGCTGCAAGTTCAGAGCTCAGGGGTCAGATGCGGGGCCTGTGGCCAAAGCCCCTCCCAGGGTGCTTGGCGAGGCCCAGCTCTCGCGCAGCTGCCTCCTGGCAGGCCTGCGGAGCAGGGGCGGAGTGGCCAGAGGGGCCGCGGGGCAAGCAGGGCAAGCCGTTCTGCTGCCTCCCACTCCAGGAGCACTCGTGTGTGGAACAAAGCTCTGATGTGTCTTTGGCTGGGGCAGGAGACCAACCAAGGAAAAAACAAGTGTGAAAGACGCTCAGTGTAGTGTGGGGGATAAAGAAGTCTTTTGGGGAGAGAGGGGGAGAGAAGCCTCTAGAAGATTCAGGAAAGATGTTTTCAGCTTTAGTCTACCCCCCAGGATTATTAATATCTATCTACTATTTTTAGGAAGGCAATGGTGTGTCATAGAAAAAGCATGGACTTAGGAGTCAAATTGATCTGGGCTTAATTCCTGACTTTACTAAATACTGGCTGTGTGATCTTATGCAAGTCACTCAACCTCTCTGAACCTCCCTTTTCTCATCAGGAAAATGGGTATAATAACAAATAAAATAATATATGTAAAATGCCTAACAAATAAATATTCATTTCCTATCTCATCTTCTAGAATAACAAAAAGCAGCCCTTAAAACTCTCAAAATAATTCACCTCCTTTGGTTAAGAACTATCATGATGATTAAGACAACAGACTTCAAAAGACTATTCAGGATAAAACCCACGCTCCCCCATAGGCCAGTTTTGCGGTTCTGGGCAAGGTTCTTAAGTTTCCTAAGCCTCTGTTCCCCCGTCTGCCCCTGACTCACAGGTTAGTCTGAGGGTTAAACTGTGCCAGGCTTTCTGTGCCAGGCTCTCAGCGAAGTACCTGGCGCTTAATAAATGTTAGCTTTGGCTGTTGTTTGTTGTTGCTTTTTTCTCTCTTTTAGAAACAGGGTCTCACTCTGTTGCCTAGGCTGGAGTGCAGTGGCCTCAAGCGAAGTGCTAAGGTCACAGGTGGAGCCACTGCACCTGGCTTCTTGCTGTTATTTTAAAAAGCAACTCACCTCTCAGTGATAATGAGGTGACAGAGATTTCAATAGTAAAATAAAAAGACTAGTTCTAGTCAATGATTTCAACTTCCTCCCTAAACAAATCTTTCATTAGAATTGCTTGACAAAGGGATTTCTAAGTTTCAACAAGGGCTGTTAGAGCACCATACTCCCATCCCCTGCCCTTATCCCCCTACCAAAGCACAGCAGAGCAGACACCGCGTCAGGACGCGGCGTCAGGACGCGGGAAGGAGACAGTGGTCCACGTGGAGCACGCCCTGCATAGGACAGCCCTGGGTCTCCAGCACGGTTCCCCACTGTGAAGGACAAGCCTGGGGACGTCAGGCGGCCACCTGCCCTGAGGTCTGTAGCTGGGCAGACAGGGGAAATGGGTACAGCAGCATTCTCTCTGCCTGACTCCCAGCTCCTGGCCTCGTGCCTGGCAGAGAGAGGTGGCTTTGGTCTATGTATTGGTGAGCAGGAATCTTGCAACTTTCCCAAGTGCCAGGCAAATGCCACTTGGAACTATCACACTTTCCGGGGAGTGCCAACCAGATTCAATTAGGTCTCTGGCAGGGCATCCCCACCCCGCAGGTGCTGCTGTGTTCACTGACTACAAAGGCTTCGCCTCAGCGTGGGGCTGGAACCAGGCAGATAAAAAGGCTGCTCAGAAACTTGGGACCAGGCCTGGCTCTCAAAACATCTCCCTCTCCACAGCCTCAAAGCACTTGGAAGCCTTACGCTCCCTCACAGCCTACAGCTGGCGGGAATTAGAAGGATGGGATCCCAGAGTGCAGACTAACAGGCGTATTCCCTGCAGTCACCCGGACACAGGATTACGGCCTTATTCACTCTCAGACTGGAAGGCTACCTGGTTGACCTGCTTCCTATTTGCTAGAAGCTGTCACACACCAAACACTGCACCTAGAACAGACCTGGCACATAACAGATGCTCAACAAACGTCTGCCGGATGAATAAGCTATAAGGGGAACAAGGATGAGCAGACAGGGACCTGGTCTTCAAGAGGAGACCATAACGTATGTGGGGCTTGTCATCGTGCAGATCTGGTTCCAGTTGCAGGTGTGAGAATGGAAAATTCTTTAAGCTCACTAGGCCCTAATTTCCTTACCTATAAATGGGATGCCTCATTGGTCTGCCGCGAGCGTTAGCTGAAATAACACAAGTAAACCCCTCAACAACGCCAGGGACAGAATAAGCACTTGACAGCTGCTGGCTATAAGTGGCTGATCAGGACAAAGCCATAAATCAGTTCTAGAAATACTGAGCCCCTGTATTCTTTCTCCTTTCCAGCCCACCTGCCTGTGTCCTGCCTGATCACAACTCCTTCCTCTCAGGCCCACCTGCAAACAAAGGTGAGCTTTGTAGCTTCGCCACTGGAGCACGGCTCTGCGGCACCAGGACCACAGTAGCTCTCGTGCACGGGGGTCCAGGCCGACTCCTCACCGGGCCTTCAAAGCCTTCCCTAGACTCTGCTGCCTGCCACCTGCTCTCCATCACAGCCCTTTGGTTCCAGGTAAGTCAAAGCGCTCATGATTCACAAAACAGAAGTCCCCTTTGCTTGGCCTGGCACTCACTTGCTGTGTGACCTTAGGTCACAGTTTGCTCATCTGTGCAACGAGGAGTTGCACAGCCGATCTCTGGGGTCCGTCAAGCTGCAGCCGCTGTGGTTCTACAGTTTCTCTCAAAGCCTGACGCCCGCACAGACGTGAGGTGGTGGCAATCTGTAGCTCTGCAATGTCTAGCAAATGGGAGGGGAGAAGGATAAGCTTATATCCCACCAGAAGATTGTTGAGAAACAGCCAGGACTGAGGCCACAGCAGTCCCAGTGAAACTCAGCTTGGAAGAGTCATGGCCCAAGCAGGGGCGGCGGGGAGACCTGAGCACATTCAGCTTCCGGATCACCTGAAATTCTGCATGGGGAGCCGTGGCCTCTGTGTGAGCTCTGGACTGTGTGCCCACCCTTCTTCCTGTCCCTTCAACAGCTTCAGTGACTGTGGCAGTGCCTTACTATTCCAGAGTGTCTGGAAAGCCACCCAAGCATCAGTCTTCTATGTGCTGGGAGCTGCCCACTCTTAAGTGACCCAGAGAGGCTCTTCCAACAGGCGAGCGGAAGATCTCTATTGCACACATGGTCCCCAGGGAGGGTGGCCTCTGTACCAAGGAGTCAGAGGACAGCGCCCAAGTGGGTAGCAAAATTTCAGGGGCTCTGGGGTGGAGCTTAGCCACCCTCCCATCCAGGCCTCAACGCCTCCTGCCTTTGCCAGCTTTCAAATGGCCGCCAAAAAGGAGAAAATGAGAGGCCTGTCAGAGGCAGGGGAATCTCGCTCTGGGGCTTGCTCCACAAACCCTCCTCTCAGCGAACAGCGCTCCCACCCCAGCCACGGGGGAGCTGGCAGCAGGGGGACTGCAGGCTGCGGAGGAAGGAGCCTCCTGACAACTGGCAGGAAACTCAGCACCAGCCCAGCTGCCGGAGGGAGGCCAGGGAGCCTAGGGCTGAGTCACGTGGGCAGAAGGAGGGGACGGTGGCAGGTTAGAGGGCAAGAACTAGACAGGAGGCTCAGTAGAGGGCTCGCCAAGAGAAAAGTACATGAAGGGCATGGGGAGATGTGGGGAGAACGGCATAACCCTTGAGTAAAGCTGTCAGTGGCATGTTTGCAGCCCCTGAGAAGTGTCACTAGGGTTCAGGTCCCCTGTGTGCCCTGGCGGCTGTGAACCAGGAAGGGGCAGCATCAGACACCTCTGACCACAAACAGCTGCTAACGCGTCTGGAGAAGGAAGCACGTCCCCACCACCATGGATGCCCTGGGGTCGGGCCAGGAGCAGGGACTCCCCACCAGAGCAGGCAGAGGCCTGTGGCACCCCTCCAGAGCCGCGTGCCAGCCCTGTCTGTGGCTCCTTACCTGGGGGTCCCACAGGCGTGTGAGGTTTGGGTACAAGTAAAACTGAATTCCTTGGGCTGCTCCAGGCAGCGTCACCCCTCGAATTAACAGGACCACCAACATGAGGTAAGGGAACGTGGCTGTGAAGTACACCACCTGGCCAGGACAGAGGAGGGAGAGTCAGGAAGGAGGCGGGAACAGAACTCCTCAGAAAGGTCAGCGCTCAACCCCTCCTGCTCCCTCCCTCTCACCCACCACAGCTGCACAGTCCCAGCCCCCTAAGCCTCGGAGCCACAGCCTCCCCTCATCCTTCCTCCCTCCAGCTTACAGCCCTGGCCTCTCCCAGACACATATTCAGTAAGTGTTTGTTGAGTGACTAAATGAAGTTAGAAGTTCTCCTAGCTCGTGTGCTTGGAACAATGGCAAGGGCTGTCAGGCATGAAAATATCTGTGTCACATGGCCCCCGTCCTCACAGAGCTTACTAGCTCAGCACAGCCAGGCAGCCCGATTAGGGAAGAAGCTGTCAGAGGCCTCCAGGGCACAAGTTCAGAAGAATTTAGAATGCCCTGAACACCTCATAACCTCTAGGACAGAGAGTACCCCAAAATTCTTGAGTTGGGAGAGAATCATTCCGAGCTAACTAGTCTTAATGGAATTCTTTTTCCAAAGAACTGTTACAGAAAACAGGGAACCAAGAACAGTGTTCAGTGTGCAATGTACCCACACACGTTGGATATTCCAAGACCAAATTCCCCTGGGGGTGTCCCTCTTGCCTTTCTTGCCCTCTTCCACTTCCTCTCCCTAAACACTAGAAGTGCTCAGGACGGAACCGGGAGAGGCACAGAAGCAAGGAAGGGGGTCGCAGGAAACCTTTGCTGGGTCACTCCCTCCCACCCCTGACAAGGCCACAACTTAGGGAGCTCCCCAGGGAGGGCAGGGGGCCTGGGGACGGGATGGGCGGGAGCTTTCCACACAAACCTTGCCTGTGGACTTGACCCCCTTCCAGATGCAGAAGTAGCAGATGACCCAGGCGAGCAGGAGGCACAGGGCCAGCTCCCAGCGCAGGGCCCCCAGGTGCTGGATGCCATCGGAGATCTTCAGGACCCGCCGCCTGGGGAGAGAAGGGTGGACCTGGCTCCACCTTTGCTGCCAGCCTCATTCGTAGGTAGCCCCCATGCCTCCCAGCTCTTGTCCAAGGCTCCTCAGCTCTTTCACTCTTTCACACGGAGGCTGTCCTCCGTGCAGAGACAGAGGTAGACACAAATCTGTCCCCAGGCACATTTGCTCTGAGTACTAGCTACTCTGGGGAAGGAGATGCAAACACGCATTTTCTCAACCAGGGTTTTAGGATGTTTTCATATCAGGGATCAAGCCCTGGGTGAACATCAATACTTGGGCAGGAGGGTGGATAAGCGGCAACGCACATGCCGCCGGAGAGGAGGGAGCCCAGAGCGCCCACACACCGGCGCCACGTGTAGCCACGTGGCAAGGTGAGGCGGGCACATGGGTGAGCAAGGGGCAGGCCCAGCCCAAAAAGAGCTGTAGGGTTCTCACCTCTGAAACCAGTCCTGCGTGAGCCACAAACACAGGCTCAACAGGGAAAAGCCACTTAGTGACTTTCCAGGGCTGGCGGAGGCTGCCCGAATGCTCCCCTTGCTGCCCGCGGAGAGGCAGCCTGCGGAGAGCCCCCACCCAGCCCCTCTGGTGACCACAGAGCGAAGGGGCCGCACTTACTCCCAGAACTCGATGACAGGGGAGGTGGCATTCTCGGAAGTCAGGTTCAGAGAGCTGTTGGTCTTCTGGAACTCCACACAGTGCTCTGTGGGTCACGGGGAGGGAGAAGGAGTGTCACTGGTGCAGCTGGAGCGTGGCAGGATTTCAGGAGCATGGGAGGGAAGGCCAGTGGGGAGACCGGGACACAGCAGTCTGCACAGAGACCCTCACACATGGCCTCAACAAACCCGCCTGCCCTCTCCCGCACCCTCGGACACGTGGGTTCATGGGTGTTCGGTACACATTCTATCATGGCGTGACCCGGCCGGGAAGGACACTCTATTGGCCAGCGGCCACCACGCACACTAAGACTTCCAGGTGACTGCCAGGGAAGCCGCGTGGCAGAGCCGCTAGGAGCACAGGTTGAAAGCTCTGGCTTGAATCTGACCCTCTGGGTATTGACTGTGGCCTTGGGCACATTACAACTTGGTTCTCTACGCTTTGCTTCCCTCATCCCTAAAATGTAGATAAGAATCTCCATCTTGCGGGGGGCTAAAGGAAAATAGGAACGTAAAGTGTGCCATAGATGGGGCTCTCTAGTATTTGCATATCATGTTGGAGTTTTGCAGAGTGCCGACATTCTTTCTGCATTTTATTAGTACAATAATCCTGTGGGCTAGAACCCAGGTCAGCAAATTGTCTCAGCCCTACCTGCAAAACATCTAGACTCTGAGCCTTCTTGTTACCTCTGCTGCAACCACCTGGTATAGGCCACCATCGACTCTTGGCTCCTACCTGCCCTCTGGTTTCCACCCTTCCTCCCCTCGTCAAATCCCCTTACAGCAGCTGGGGTGATTTGTTAAAGCTCCATCACTTTATGTCACATCCCAGCTCAAAACTGTCCCCTGGGTTTCCCAGCCCACTCAGAAAAATTCCCAAACCCCTTTAGCGGCCTTCAAGGCCCTGCCGATCTATTCCCAACCCCTCCGGCCTCACCTCCCACCACGCCCCATGCTCACCTGCTCTAGCCATGTCGGCCCCTGTTCCCTGCAGCTGAAGTGTGTGCCACCCCAGGGCCGTGGCACTTGGAGCTCCTTCTGCAAGCACAGTCCCCTGTCTCAATGGCTCCTCCCTCCTTGAGACCAGCACTCAGGGGGCACCGCAGTGAGGCCTCTCCTGATCACTCTATTTAAAGTTACATCACCCACCCCTAAAACTCCCCATCCCTGTTTTATTTTTCTCCATAGCACTTCTAACGTGATACCTATTACTCATTTATTTTGTTTGTGGTCTGTCTCCACCACTAGACCGAAAGTCCCAGGAGCACGGAGAGCTGGTTGTTGTACATTCCCACGTCCCCCAGGCCTAGAACAGAGCCTGGCACGCGGCAGGAGCTCAGTAAAGATCCACTAAACCACAGCACTTCTCCTGAAGTTTCAGCATACCCAGGAAAGTGGCATTTCATCATGACAGGACGAGATGTCTTATGCTATTCAAAGGCTAGGCCTTGAGTAGAACCAGACTCACTAGGAGAGATGTCAAAAATGTCAAAAAACAAAAGATTCAGGTATTGCCTCAGAGAGGTCTCAGAGACCCCCAACAACCCAAAGGCAGATAGGCCCAACAATGCCCTGAAGCAAAAGCTCTAGACCACCAAAAATTTACAAATTTTTTTCAAGAGGGACCCTTCCCCACCCCCGCTGAGATCTGGATAAAATCTTCACCATGTGATAAGCTAGTTGTTAAGGGTGAGTTCAGTGTACACAAGTATAACAAAATGAAAGAGGAAAGGGAGAAAGGAAGGAAGGGAGAAAGGAAGGAAGGAAGGAAGGAGGGAAGGAAGGAAGGAAGGAAGGAAGGAAGGAAGGAAGGAAGGAAGGAAGGAAGGAAGGGACCCATGTTGCATGCTGCTGTACCCTGTGTCCACCAACTTTACTGGGCCAGTACACCCATCCCCAGCTGGTGGATGCTAAGGGCACCCATCCATCTCCTCCTCAGGAGAACTGTCCTGAGAAGAAGGAGTCCCTGAAACTCCTAGAAGTTTCAGACTCCACACCTGGCTGCTCCCAGTGCTGGTAACTGACTGCTCGAGGTCACTGCCCCCGCTCTCCCCTTGGGGCCAAGTAAAGCTCGACCCAGTTGAAAGGCCACCTCCTTGCTTGTTCTCTGACCCCCACCTGTGCCCGGCTCACTCCCTCCTCAGCACACTCACTCAGTGAACTAAATTCGTCCAATCTCTTTCTCAGGCTCTGTTTCTAGGGACCTTGAACTAAGACCTTATTTGATCAATTTAAATACTTTGAGATGAGCGTTACATCTCTGAAAGTTTGGAATAGGTTCTTAGGAAAACAACAGTACAAAAAGAGGCAATTATTAAACCACAAGGAAAACAACT